>JAPMOB010240796.1:0-26649 GCA_029875015.1 Lepomis gibbosus | reverse complement strand
AACATGAATCTGACAAAGAGGAGGCTGTGGTAGCAGTTGAAGATGTGGAAGAGACTGCTGCCACCAGTGATGATGAGTCTGCAGAGAGTTTAGATCCCACCTCAAATGATGATGACACTGCAGAGGAGAATGACGCCACAGGTGATGAGCTGTCAAAGGAACCAGCAACTGAAGATGAGCTTGGAGAAAAGGAGATTGCTGTTACAAGTGAAGATGAACTTAAGGAAGAGGATGCTGAAGATGAAAATGCAGAAGAGACCACTATGGCAGCCACAAGTGAACATGAATCTGACAAAGATGAGGATGTGGAAGAAGGGACAAGCAATGATCAAGAAGTGCTTGCTTCCACTTGCGCAGATGAGTCTGCAGATGAGAACAATGAAACAGCCACTGTTGAAGATCCTGAGGTGGCATCCATAAGTAAACATGAATCTGATGAAGACGTGGCTGCGGAAGAGGGGACGATTGATGATAAAGTAGAGCCTGCTTCCACCAGTGCAGATGAGTCTGCAGATGAGAACGATAATACAGGCACAGACGATGAATCATCAAAGGAACCGGCTGAAGAACCAACAGAAGATGAGATGGCTATAGAAAAAGAGATCTCAAGTGGTGATGAACCAAAGGAGGAGACTGCTGAAGAGGACATTGCAGCAGGCCAAAGAGCTGTGGCAACCACATCTGAAGATGAATCTGACAAGGATGTGGCAGTGGAAGCAGGCCGGGTTGAAGATGGAGAACAGGCTGCTGCCACAACCAATGAAGATAAAACTGCAGACAATGATAATGCAACAACTGGCGAAGAGGAAAGTGCTGTGGAAAAAGATACTGCTATTACAAGTGAAGATGAAGCTGACGCAGAGGAAGATGTTCAACTTGCTTCAACTGAACATGAATCTGACAAAGATTCAGCTGTGGAAGCCACCAGTGCAGATGACTCTGAGTCAGGTGAGGAGGAAACAACTGAAAAAGCAACAACTGAAGATGAGATTGGTGAAGAAAAAGAGACTGCTGTTACAAGTGAAGATGTGGAAGAAACTGCTGGTAGCAGTGAAGATGAGTCTGCAGAAGGCATGGACGCTACCACAAATGATGATGAAACTACAGAGGAGCATGATACAGCCAAAGCTGACCAACTGTCAAAAGAACCAGCCGAAACAGCGACAACTAAAGATGAGGTTGCTGTTGAAAAAGAGGTTGTTACCACAGATGAAGATCACACCAAGGAAGAGACGGAAAATTCAGGTGAGGATGAAATCAGCAACGCTGTTAATGAAGAGGAAGAGATGGAAGAAACCACAGATGGAGAACTTGTGGAAAAGGATGATAATGTAAAAGAATCTGCAAGAGATGACAGCTCCAAAGCTGTGACTGAAAATGAATCGGAGGAAGAGTGCAATGAATCAGCCACAGATGAAAAGGAATCAGCAAACAATGCCACGACAGATGCAAATGAGAGCGCCGGAGAAGAGGACCCTCTCAGGTGTGAGAATGGGACTATAGATGACAGTGCAGGTGAAGACGAAAATGCAAAAGAGGATAAAGTGGCTACTGATGAAAATGAGACCTTAAGTGACACAGAACATGCTGAAGGGGCATCCGATGGAGAGCTTGCAGAAAGCAGTGCCATTGAAGATTTTGTTAAAGAAGAACAAAAAGGTGAAGAAGAAGATGATACGTCTCAGAACGAGGAACAAGGTGAAACTGGAGAGGAATTAGAAGAGGCTGAAAATGATGCGGAGGAATCTGCTGAAAATGGTAGTGCTGTGGAGTCGAGAGCAAGTGGTGAAGATTGCACAGAGGCTGCAGCAACAGGAGATGAGACTACAGAACGTGAAACAGCAGAAGAAGAATCAGGAAAGCCTGAAATGACAGGGAACAATATTACTGAAAGGGAAGAATCGACTGATAACACCGGAGATGAATCTGCAGAAGATAACAGACAGAAACTTACAGAAGGAGAGGATGACGAGTTATCGGAGAATGCTGCTAGTGAATCCGAGACTAATCCTGACAAAGCCAAACACGCACAAAAAAGTCACAGGACTGAAGAGCATGGAGAAGATGCTTTAACTGAGACAAACGATGAAACAGAAGGCCCTGATGATGTGGTGGAGCTGAAGCCAGAGAAGGATGAGGAAGTGGAGGAAATATCAGAAAACGATGAAGAACACATAAAAAATAAACCAGGAGAGGATGCAAAGGAAGATAATGATGAGCAGACGAAAACAAACATAACACAATGTAAATGTATTAATGTCCCAAAAGGAAGCCATGATGAAGATTATGCCGAAGCTTCCAAAAAAGAGGATGAGGAAACTGAGACAGCAAATGAGGACTGGAGTGGAAACCAGGGATATTCCGCTGATGGAGAAGATGAGGCAGAGGAAGATTCAGACGAACCAGAGGAAGAAACTGATGATGGAGAGCAAGATTTTGTTCCAAACAAAACAGATAATCAAGGGGCAGCTATAAGAGAAGCTCAGAAAACAACATTAATCCCGCTTGATACTTTCATCAAAGTGAATGCAGAATCTGAGGATGGCGCTTATGCTGATGTGGAAGATTCTGAGACTGAAATAAACAGCCAAGAAGAAGTTACAAGCCTTGAGCCAAAGACTTAAAATATCTCATCATAAATTGAACGTCACTTTGCAAACATTTGAGAGAACTGGTAAGAGTGTGAGATGCAGGAGTAAAATATAAGAGTCTAGAAAAATAATTAGACTTTTAATGATATTGATGCTACGAGTGATAAGCAGTCTGATGTCATTCTTGTCATAATCTTCCAGAGGAGACCCAACCAGAACTGTGAAGTAAAGAAAGCAAAAGGACTTCTCTGACGTGATTTTAGTTCCTGTTAAACAACATGTGCTAAATAAATACAAGCACTTTGTTCCAGAATTTATAATGCTCAGATGAACACATGCACAACTACTTAATCTTAAAAACTTGAATGTATATAAGTAGGAGATTTGCATAGTTTTCATGCAAAGCTAAATGGGACTTATTTTCATTGCACTATGAGTGAGAGAGTATTTGTTACAACTCTGAGCCTCAGACAGAACATGGTTCTAATAATAAACTATGCTTAATTGTACTTGATAGTAGCTAAGACCGTTACATTAATAATACTTAAAATGTTATACCTGCACATGTACTGTAGTTTTCCTTCAAATTACTGCAGTATATGTACACCATTTTTGCTGCTAAACATTTTTTTGCAGGAGTAAGAAAGTCTCTTAATGTATTAGGTACACAGGTATATGCATCTAAGCAAAAGCATTCTTTAAAGACTTTTGGTTACAAAGTAAAACAAAGTTTATATATGTTTCTAGTTAATATTGCATTTTCTGGAAAGCCAGAGAGAATATTCATTTTGAATGTTTAACTTATAGTGCAGATACAGTTCTGTTCATGGGAGTTTCTTTATGCTGGATCTAAAGAGCAAAACTGGATGACAATTAACATCAGTGTAAGCATCTTCAGAATCCCATCAGGTAACAGCATTATAGATTTAATTGCTTTCTATAGCAGATGAACAACATCTGTGGAGATGTAACAAAAGTCATGGCAAGGTTTTATGTATCATTAAAGGTTATTCTATTTTCCTGTGTTTTAGACCATTCAGTGGTGTTGTATGTATCAGTAAGAAAATAAATGTTACAGAGGTTATTACCTTTGCTGAATGTACTGTACTTATTGTCTCTGAAATTAAAGTACTTTAAAGTAGTTGTTTTTTTTGTTTTTTTAAGACAGAGAAAAATTATTGACATTTCACACCATAAACTGAGACTTCATACCTCTTCTAATTAAAGTTTAACATTTTGAAAAAAAAGAAACATATGTATTGCATTCAAACACAGAGTCACTGTGTGAGTACAACATATCAGTGTTTCAGTATAACAAAATTATTAAATTGAACACTTTTAAGTATATTATGGTTAACAAACATTATCAGAACTAAGTCAAAATGGAAATCATAATTAATGAAAACAATGGCAATGCTTACTGTACAGCACATGTGCCATGATTTGAAATATCATTGATCAAAAATTCACCACAAATCACAAATACTTCCATACAAAATCAAACTGTGTGTAAAGGTCCATGAAACATCTGCCACAGAAGTGACATTAGACTTTATTACTGCTGACCTTGAGTGTTATCCAGAGACACTTTATGCAGCCTAAAATCAGAAAGTTAACCAAATTTGTAGGTAATGCAATGATTATTTAGTGGGAGTGAGGGAGGGGTATAATTACACCACTGATGGCACAATAATGAATCCAAGTCACTTTTGTCTCTGAATAGTGCAAGATAATTTAAAACATAACATATATCCCATACACACGTCCAATCTGTCTATTGAGACTTCATTCATTCTCCTACTGTAAGCCCCATTAGATAAAGCTGATGGATGTGCCTCTCTCAGAGTTTCCATTTGCAGTCTCTTGTGGTCATGTGACATACATAATTGGTGTCACTCTGATTGACTGCGTAACACCACAGAGTGAGGAGCAGGCCACTCTTCTCAAGCTTTCTTATGGACACAAGAAGGTGCCATGCAACCTCTTAAGTCCTTTTTGACTGTATGTGCTGCCTGGATGCAACAGTTCACACTTATGGTAAGTGTGCTTACTTCCTGTCACACTGCTGATGAACAGGGGGAAAATATGTAAGTTTGTATTTAGCTTAGCTTGGCACAAACACTGGAGTGGAAACAAAAAGCAAGATACCCACCAATACTTCCAAGGATGGGAGCTAACTTTAACCCTAACCCTAAACTTGAGAAAGAACGACTAAGAATCACCTGGAGAGTAAGTAGTAAGGAAAGAGATATATCAGCCAACTCTGCCCTCAACAACAATTTGATATGTAATTAATATGATTTAATATGATTGAATCCTACTTGCCTCATCAGCCTTCTCCAAGCACCTGCAGGCAGCTGTTTTTTAGCGCCAAACGGCTCACAGATTTAGCGCCTATAGCTGCTAAAGAAAGTCGAATTGAGCTATCCAAGATATTTTTCTCAGGAGTGGATGGAGACCGCTGAGCTAAAAAGAAAATGACTACTGGACTTACATTCTTCCTTTTACAGACACACGACTCCAAAAAGATGATAGTGTTGCCTCATGCCTGCTGGATGTGTGGGTAAGCTAACATGCTAGCTAATAAAGTGCCAGGCCTTTCTGTCAGATTGGTAGGATTTCTTCAGCCCCCATTGTGGGAAAGAAAGCAAATACATTTTTTTGAAATAACACAAAATGGCGAATTCTGAGTTGGGTTTGCCTTTAAAGGCCTTCATATCCACATAGGTCAATAACCTATTCTGCCTAATAAGACCTCTCTACTTAAGTTGAAGATGGGTGGAGCCACGTTGGAAATTATATCACCAAAATCTATGTATCTAATGTGAAAAAGGTGTAAGTTGTTCAGCCATAATGGGTGCAACAAAACTAACTGGTGAGTGAGTGAGATGTCAAGCAACAGCACATGCCCAAGTAGGCATTAGAGATGGTCTCCCTTGTGCCCCCAAAATTATTATTTTCACCCCAAAAAGCCTCCCTTTTTTATAGATGTTTCATAAGTGAAATAGTAAGAAATTTGAATAATAAATAAAAAGAATCATGTAAACAGCTATGTTCACGATGTTGGCTGACCACATTCATATGAAAGATCTGTGGTGAGCATAACGTGGCATTGTTCTGCAAAAAGGTGACAATCAGTACTGAAAGAGACGACTGATATCAAAACATGTTTTGAAAGTAAATGGTAAAAAAATCACATCCGTTTCTAAATGAAATACAAGGGCACTATTCCTCTTAATTACGTAACCTCTTTCATAATAAAGCTGCACTAATGTTTGATTTGCTGAGATGAATTCAATCCTCAAATCTTCTGGAAAAGCAAAGAGTGTTTGAGGAAGCACCTGCTTGCTGGGACAGAGTTATTTCCACGGTAAACACTGGAAGAGTGAGGAACGTCATCCGGAGCACAATAATAAGGGGCTTTCCCGCAGCCATGTTTACCTCAGAGCCACTTACTCCTCTGGAACAGCTGCATAGACTTGCTTCCAACTACATTACCGCAGATCCAACAGCAGATGTGTCTTTCAAACAAAGGGTGTGACCTTTAAATGGAGAAAACTAGTTTTAGTACTTAAAATATCACAGTAATGGTTAATTTTACTGTATGAAAGAAAGAAATAAGACAAATAAGAAAACATAAATGAATAAATAAATATGCTTAAGCCATCTAACTATAAATGAATTAAAACACCTTTAAATATGCTGCGAATGCTGCCATTACAGGAAAGCCCACACATAAAGCTATAACACAGTTTCAGCAGTGTGTTTGATGTCTGCTGTCTAATAGAGGAAGCTGTCCCAAAACTCCTGAACATCCCAGAGGAACAGCAGAAGTGCCTGTTGAATGCATGGGGGAGGTCAATTGTTTCTTGTTTATTGACAATCACTTTGAGTTTTTTTTTAAGGCAAATACAGGAGTGAGACCTTCTCTCACTCCATGTGTGACAGAGGACAGAAATGGTTCCCACACAGACAGGAAGTCAAAGAGGGGCCTCTTGTGATCAAAATTGTGTGCCTGTGCGTTGATCTATGTATGTGTGTGTGTGTGTGTGTGTATGTGTCTGTTTGAATAAATCAAAACTAACTGAGCACTTACATTACAGCTTCTATAAATACTCAACTTAGAATCTGTATTGTATTAAATGAATGTCCTGCTTGGCCAATGGCCACACACAATAATCTAAAGCACGCACATAAAGCACATGCACAGACATTTTCAGTCACAGGCAGTGCACACTCGTGTTGATAATGGGAATTGAAAGTGCTCATTGGCAGCATGTATGCTTTTGGCACAGAGGTGGCTAGGGCTGCATTAGTAAAGGAGACCCACGCTCCCTGTCTTTCCCACCGTTGTTCAGGTTATCCTGTGGGGCCACTTCTGACCCTTCGGCAGGCAGGATGCAATGTCTAGGGACCCCAACAGAGCTGTACACAAGCATCCGCCAAGCCCTGGGAAGAAAACAAGGGCTGATGGAAAACCAGAAGAAGGGAGTATAAAGAGAAACAGCAGTTAGCAACCAGGACGCACTCAATAACACTCACCATGCACCTGCAGCCTGT
Source organism: Lepomis gibbosus (assembly GCA_029875015.1). NCBI lineage: Eukaryota > Metazoa > Chordata > Actinopteri > Centrarchiformes > Centrarchidae > Lepomis > Lepomis gibbosus. The sequence goes on along the minus strand of JAPMOB010240796.1, from coordinate 19,498 downwards.
GTGCGCGTACATTTGTGTGTACTGTATGTGTGTACTGTATGTGTGTACTGTGTGTGTGTCAAGTGAAGTGAGGTTGTTCCTTCAGAGAACTACAGCACAGCACAGTCCCCACACACAGCACAGGTGGTCCAAACAAAAAAAAAAACCTGTGAAGTGTTGCCCAGAGAGTAATATCCCCACGTTGCGTTTTGTATAAAGCCCCCCATAGGAAACAAACACTTCCGGTGCTGCAAGATTTATTGTTCCCTGCAGTTATAGGTTACAACATACTCTGAATGATATCTTCCTTACAAGGTTCTTTGATTCATTCTTAATGGCACTTAATAGTAATTTAGCATGCAAACCAGAAACAAAAGGGGTCATAATTACTGCTAGATAACTCAAGGACACATTGTTTTGTGTTTAGTGTTTCCACCGCAGAAGAAGAGGGGTGAATTCCCTCTTCAGTGCATTGTGTGGTGAGAATAGGAAAGACCTGGTTAACTATGCTGTGAAAAACCAAAGCATTGTTATACTTTGATAGATTGACCGCACACCAGCTTGTGATGCTTATTCCCCAACGTGACAGATTTTTTGCATCTGTATTCACATCCGCACACTGCCCCTTTGAACCAGATACAGGTATGCAAGCATTACGCAGTAAAAATCCCCAAAAGTCAACACTCTATTGAAATATTTCTATATATGAGGTCAATGTAAGGGTTATCTTTTAATAGAAATGGCATGGATTTAGGGTAAAGCTCATCTTGAAATGGAACTACTTTTAGGAGAGACAGAGTTAAAAACATGACTTTCTACGCCCTCTAGTGTCAACGCTGGCGTACAGTGAAACCCAGCCATTGGGTCGCTTAATGTGTTCAGAGGTGAAAACAGAAACAGTACACACACTTTGAATACATTTTACCATACAGAATAGTGTTTGTTTATTGCTCATTTATTTGCACTCAAAAGAAACAAAACTAAAACTAGAAATCGAGCTTATAAGAGTCCTCCTCAAAGAGCACTAAAAGTAGGTGTTTGCTGATCGATACCTGAAGTATCTATACTACTGATACTGAACAATGCTACCAGTGTCAATACTGTTGATACCAAAACAAAAATGGATCTGTCTCATGTTCTAAACATTTGTTATTTACCATAAAAATGTCAAGCGCTTAGACATGTATTTTACTAAGTCACTAACAAATACTAGTAAAAAGAAATGACGGAAGCTTCCAAAATCATTCGGTGGTAATTTAAATATATTCAGAATTAATTCTGTTTTTACATTGACTGACTGACCTCTGCATTAGCTGCTCTCAGTATCAGTATCTGTATTGTATTGATATGGTTTTGGCTCTGGTACTACTGTACTGTGGAATACCATGTTATTTATATAATGTTTCAATTTCTGGACAGAAATAGCCTACCTTTATAGCAGGCTATAAAGGTAGGGGGACAAGGACAGTAGGATAAGGAGGCAAGGGGGACACTCTTAGACACTTTCATCTAAAAAAAATTAAAATGTGTTGAAGTAGAAAAGATCAAAAAGCCGCAACCTTAAAAGACGGGCCAAATTTTTACTTCAGTTCGACCTTTGATCTTGCACAGGTCGAACTGAAGTACAACACATTTCCATTTTACCCATGAGCAATGTGTGCAGATAATCCCAAAACTATTTCTCAATTAGAGGGTTTCCAGACCAGCTTACCAGTCCATCTTGTGGCAAGATAGTGTACTGCTCCACAGAAGTACAGTAAACATGTATCACAGTTCATAAAGAATAATAGATAAACAACACATCGTCTTAAACCACCAGAGGAACTGAGAAATATGTCATGGAAACCATACTAACCATGCCATACTCTGCTGCATTTGAAGACCCAGCACTCAACCACACTTGTGCTCAACACGAATCACCCATACAGACACATACAGTGCAATGCTTTTTTCCCCTGCAGATCTCATTTGCATTTGATGTGCAAGAACAACAAATTATGGGCTGTCCACTAATACATTCTGAAGAACAGAACTACTTTGAAATACAACATATTAGTAAACTTCCTTCTCTTTTTTAATTTGATTGATGAATCTGATGAAGCTGATCATCCTTGTTTATGCTACATTTGTGAGTCTGAAGGTTTAAGATGAAATTAATTCATTAACTTCATTCATTTACTAGTTGAAGGTTTAGTAAATAAGTTTAATAAGCAGGTGAAGTGGTCTTTGTAGTGTTTTGTAAGGTCTACCACAGAGTAGGATGGGGGGGGTTAGACAAGATGCTGTCTATTTACAGTAAACTAAATCCCCCAGGGGAGGCCCTGATGTTCACTGAGAGAGAGAGACAGACACAGAGAGAGAGACGGAGAGAGAGAGAGAAGAAAGGAGAGAGAGACTTTCAGAAACAAAATGAGCGAGTGAGAGTGACACACTGAGAAGGAGTTGGTTTTCAACAAGGAAACTGACATTTTGCATCTGGAGTACTTCTGAAGACACAAGTCTAGGGGACAAGTTCAAGGTATTTGTCTTCTTTCTGCTTATCTCACACTACAGACTGCTAACACAAGTGCTACTAGTAATATTATGGTGCACAGTATTGTGATATTATGATAGGTAAATGAACAGACTAAACAGTGTAAAATTCAGAATTAAAAAGAGAAACATTTAACCATTTGACCGCTAGTAGAGTTTTATTGGCATTCCATAAAGTCACATAGTTAATGTTTCCCATAACGGAATAAATACAGAACTCATTTGGAGACAATTAAACACGTGTTAACATAGTGGTTCCAAAGAATCATGATAATATACATGAAAATAAATTTAGAACAAGAAAATTCCTAACGTGTGTGTGAAAAAAGTGCAGTCAAATTGTTGATAAGGTACAAAATATACAAGGTTGCAATGGTCAGTAAATGTAACGCTTTTTTTCATTTAAATAATCAGTTCCTTTACATGGAAACAAATACGAGTTGTATGCTGAAGCTTATAAAGCTACACTTAAATATAAAAATTGTTTAGAGAAGGTTTGTCGCTGCTAAACAGCTATTTGACTTACACTTATAAAATTACCGCCACAATTGCAATTACATGTCAGTGGATATTTTTAGGTAGATTGTCATCATGACAGTTGACAGTTGAATATGTGAATTCATGGACAGCATTAACATTTTTTCAAAAACCCCATCATTTATCTAAAGTTACATACAACATCCACATCTCAAAAACTGTCTTTTCAAATAGATTCAGCAACAGCAGTAACAAGTAAGTTATAAGAATAAGTTTCGCATTGAAAATTAGAGTTCACTGTAAATGTATGCATCTGCCTCTTAACAGTTATTTTTAGCACTTTATTTTTTCTCTGGCTGTTGACTAAAAGGGCTGTATCTCAAACTGTACATGCAAATGATACCATATAAAGATGAAAACATATTTTCCACTTCCTCTTATGATAGGCAATTTGTCTGAAGTGCAATAGTAACCAGAACATAAAACTAAGAATAGACCCTCCATTGATCATATAGCAGTTTTGAGCAGGTTTAATTTATTTTTCAGCACCGGGCATGAACGCACAGACTCTCAGGCCCTGCAGCGGGAGGACTGGAGACTGAAAACAGCTTCAGCAAAGCTCATCTGCATTATCAGGTAAGAGCACAGAAACAAACTGGCTGAGACTCTTAGCTGGAACTTAGTATGGGCGGTGGTATTTGATAATGTAGAATGAACTGCATGGAATTATGTGGCATGAACTGTACTATTACATTGATTAAATCTTGTTAGTAGAATGCAATATAACTGAAGAAGATTTCCATTACTCGTACAGAATGGGCTGCGCTTGCAGTGGCCAGAAACAAGTGCAAGATGACAAGTTCTACAAAGGAAAACACAACTCTCAGGCCTCCCACTCGACAAATCACATAGTAGGTAGACCACTTAAAGGAAAAAGCTTTAATTACTTGAACCAAGTATGATTTGTAGTTATTTGTATAATGTAGTTAAATTACTTGCCAATATTTTTCCACTGACTTACTGCACTTTTTGAATATTAAACAACATACTTTTATCCTGTTCTTTAGGGACGAAGTGGAAACAGCTATTCGGATAATGGTAATTACTGACCTCAACGCACATAACACACTTTCTGCCAAAAATAATGGGTTGACTGCTGCTGTGCAGAGAGACATTAGTAGCAGTGAGAAGAAGCTACAGCTAGCGATTAAAATCTTGGTTGGATTTCCTCTGTTCTCTTGGGGACAAGATGAGATTATTCAAGGAAGAAAGTCATTTTCATGTCACAGACTGTATTGAAAGCTACAGAATCATTATTCGTCCCAGAAGAACAGTTTTTGTAATGCTGATCTTTGAATTTAGCTGTATGCTTGTGCGGCATCTTTCGATTATAAATTTTATGTTCAGAGTAGCAGCCAAACAAAAAACAATTTAAATACTTTTTTGGAAGTTTAAAAAGGACAGCCATTTGCACGAAATTACTGTTATTAATATAGGCAGATGGTTTCTTTTGAAATAACTCTTTGCTCTGCTTGCCTTTAGATGATACTGTGTTTGTGGCACAGCATGACTTTAAAGGGACCAACGACAGTGATCTACCGTTCAAAAAGGGAGACAAACTTAAGGTTTTACAAGAGTAAGTAGCCACATCCCAGCTCCTAGTAAACAGCAGTAAAAAAACAAATGATGGATAACCTGAAGACATAAAAATGATCTGCCATGTTTGTCTGTTTGAAGAAATGGAGAATGGTGGGTTGCTAAATCGTTGGCGACTGGGAAGGAGGGCTTCATACCATGTAATTATGTAGCCAGGGCAGATACACTGGAGGTGGAAAAGTAAGAAACAAACAAAAACACTTTTGTATATATTCTCAAACTGCATGGCAGATATTAAAAGGTTTGTGGACTGTTAAACAATGTTGTAAATTGTTTCATAAAGCATATTTTGTGGTTCTCATTTATGCAGGTGGTTTTTCAAAGAAATAAGTAGGAGAGAGACTGAACGACTACTTTTAGCCCCTGGAAACAAACCAGGTGCCTTTCTAATCCGAGAGAGTGAAACCAGCAAAGGTGACTACCGTCAGTCTCTTCATATGAGCGTGCCACAAATCAGAATTCTAGTGGCAATGGATCTGTATGTCCAATTTCAAAACCGTTCAATTATTAAGCCCTACGTGTAAATGTGCAATCTATTTGTTTCCCCCTTAGGGTCCTTCTCACTGTCAGTCAGAGATCATGTACCAGAACAAGGAGATGTGGTAAAACACTACAAGATCCGCTGTCTGGACAAAGGTGGCTACTACATCTCCCCCTCAAACACATTCCCATCCCTACAGGAACTGGTTAAATACTATAGCCGTAAGTAATAATCAGAACAAATTTCGTCAATCTACAAAATGTTGTGAAAGTACTTTTAGAGCTACATAATTTTTAAAAAAGTAAGTTTGCATAAAGGTCTTGAAATTTTTCCTTATCAGTAATTATAAAACATACATCATGTGTTGTTGTGGATTCAGATTCAGCTTGCTGCTGTGAACTATAAGCTGTCTGTGCTGGCTTTGAAATAAAGGGGGAAGTTAGACCCTTGTGATGCTTTGTGCATTTCCTGTGTGAGAGGAGTGATAGTGACTAGTGACTATGACTAAACCACAAGATAAGAAGGCCAAATCTCTAGAATGGCTGCCAGCACGCATCAACTTATGAGAAAGAAGTAAACGCAGACAAGCTTTCAAAATACTTTAAGGAAACAAGAGCTAATTAGGGCTGTACTGTTTCAGTAACTAAATTTAGCAGGGGCGGCTAGTACAAAAATGTGTTTATTCCACTTTCATGTATCATGTTTGGGCGCAGGTACAGCAGACGGTTTGTGTCAGCGGCTGTATGCCCCCTGTAGGTCCAAGGAGCCCCAGCAGCCATGGGCACAAGATGAATGGGAGATTCCCAGAGAGACATTGAAAATGGTGAAGAAACTTGGGGCAGGGCAGTTTGGAGAAGTGTGGATGGGTGAGAAAAACCATTTATCCTGGCATTCACAACATTTTATAAGCCTAGAAATAGAGCATAGTCAGTTAAGCACTTTGTTTCAATTCCTACTGCAGGTTACTATAAGAACACCCAGAAGGTTGCTATTAAGACCTTAAAAGAGGGAACGATGGAGCCTGAGGCCTTCCTCCAGGAGGCCAACCTGATGAAACAGCTGCAGCATGAACGACTGGTGCGACTCCACGCTGTGGTCACTAAGGAGCCCATCCTTATTGTCACCGAGTTCATGGTCAATGGTAAGTAGAAGACGGGAGGTGGGCAGATATTTGGTGATTGAAGTCTCTCAATTGAGGGACGATATATTGTGTTACAAAAAGAGCTGCAACTAACAAATATTTTTCATTAATCTGGAAATTATTTTCTTGATTAATCGTTTGGTCTACAAATGTCAGAAAATTGTGAAACATGTCTATCATGCCAAGTTTTATATTATTAAACCTCTTCAAAGGTCTTCATTTGTACAACCAACAGTCCAAAACCCAATCATATTATATTAAAAAGGATATAAAACAGAGAAAAGCATTTGAGTAGCTGGGCCAAGAGAATATTTGGCATTTTTGCTTGAAAAATTACTTTAAAACTATTAATTGATTACCAAAACAGATTCATTGCATGATTAATAGATTGATCGTTGCAGCTTTGACTCTAAACCAATTTCAAAACATGGGCAAACTATTAATATTTCATTTTTGTCAGTTGCTGCTTAAAAAAGTACTTTGTTCCATTTGTAAAGCATAAAACATTCAATTTATGAGACTGTGTCAGAGAGTTTATTCAATTCTATGGTAACTCTTGAGTCCATAATTTCGAGGCGTTGTTGTACTGGTGATTGGATCTATATATGCAGTAAGGTTTGTTGGGGAGACTTGTTGTATTGTAGTGTATTGTATTAGGCAGGAGCCATAAAAGCCTTATTACCCTTATTACTGAGTATCCTGTTACACTGAAAGTGGAACAGCATCACATGAATTTGGTTGCGTCGTCTTTCAACCTGTTTAATTGTAAAATGTTTCCACCAACTACAGTAATTCTCTGAAAATGTTGTCTGTCATTTCTCATGATTATAAAAGTTGTGCTTCTCCTTTTCTCATTCGCAGGATGCCTCCTGGACTTTCTAAAAACTGATGAGGGAAAAAAGCTTAAGCTAAATAAGCTGATAGACATGTCAGCGCAGGTGGGGGACATTTAATTCTAATCACACTATTTCAACAAGACGATCTGTGAATGTACGAAATCTTTTATGTGACATTTTCATCACGCTGCTAATCCACATTTTCTCAGTAAAAATATAAATCTCTGAACATTAACCAAATATAAAATCTTTTATCAATTTGCCTATGAGTGCTTCCGTAATTCTCATTATTTTTAAACTTTTTTTTCACAGATACCGCTGATTTGCGACTTGACATTAATATTTACTTCACAGTTCTTTGCTTCCTTTGACAAAAATAAACACACTAGCCATCTCACGGACCTCAGAGTCTATTTATACACACAAGCTGTTCTACAGTCCCACTTTGAACGTCTGTTATAGTATGTTCTTTGACACCAGTCATGATGCGATACACATGGAAACTGTCAGCAGTAGCTGTGTGGTTTCTGTGGCGGGGCTTTTGCTCGTCTGGCTTGAAAGCCTCGCCCTACGTCAATTATTAACATCCGGACAGGAAATCATGCATTTTCCATCCACAGTGAGTTCCCCCAGAACTCTTTTGCCCCTCCAAAAAAAAGAAGCATTTTCACTTCCTGAGAGTTGGCACATCCTGTTAAACCTACTTTGCTGCCAATATCACACACATAAACACAAGTATACACACATACTGTAGCTGCAGAATTGCATTTGCTAAAGCTGAAGCTACTGTACACACTAACCAGAGGAAATGCATACAGTATGTGTACAACATCCCCATTTATTTGATGGATTCAGGGTACTGTAAAACAGACATCTTTCAAATGTAGTTATTAGTTATTTCTTGGTGCGAATGAATGAAATAACAGCTTCACTTTGCATTTGATCTCACAAGTCACTCAAAGAGCCATCTCAAATATTCCACTTTTCTTCCCTACATGACAGATAGCTGAAGGCATGGCGTACATCGAGAGGAAGAACTACATCCATCGAGATGTGCGCGCAGCCAACATTCTGGTCAGTGACACCCTGCACTGCAAGATAGCAGACTTTGGCCTGGCGAGGATCATCGAGACGGAATACACAGCTCAAGAAGGTGCAGTATGTGCTATAGCCAGGATTTTAAAAATGATGAGATCATGACTTTAAATCCCACAATGCACCTCCATCCTCCTAGATTTTAACAAGAACCCCAAAAGAACGTCTCTACATTTTTTCAAATCAGAAATTCTGATTTTTTTAAATATTGTACTTATTGAGTTAGCTAACTACACTTTCTGTAATGTTCTGCCTCTCCAGCAACATTAAGGTCAAATTAAATGGCATTAATTTGGCAGATGCTTCTCTCCAGAAAGAAGTGCAAGAAGTGTATTTGATCTAAAAAGAAGCAAGAGATATACACACTCCCAAAGAAACAGCTAGAAAGCGTCTTAAAGACCTTTGTCGCAAGTGCCTTTAAAAAAAAAAAATTATAAACAAGATGGAGGCGCTAGCGTGGGGCATTGAGGTGAAATCTGTAATGCTGTTTTCAGTGGCTTCTCTTGGCTGCCTGGAATAAATACAAAGTATAAAAGAGATTAAAGAGAATGACACATCGGTATAAATGGTGTAGGAAAATCTCTAACAGGTATCAAATCTCTGTCATCTCAGGGTATTATGCCGTCATATCGCCCCAAGTTACAAACACGTAGTACGCACAAAGCACACATACCACCACCTACACGTTCTCTACTAAATTTCCTTCCACTCTTTCTCACCCTCTCTGTGACAACTAGGAGCTAAATTTCCCATCAAATGGACGGCTCCAGAGGCCATCAATTTTGGCACATTCAGCATCAAATCAGATGTATGGTCCTTTGGGATCCTTCTTACAGAGATAGTCACCTATGGAAGAATACCCTACCCAGGTATGACAAGTGAGAAATAAACTAAAAAAAGAGAGAAACATGTACTTAATGTAAAGTATGTATAGCATAATGTTGCATTGTTACTTTGAAGCTAAGCAAAATATGAACTATTCAAATTTGGCAACATTTTTGTTTTTCCTGATCAGGGATGACCAACCCAGAGGTGATCAGGTGCCTGGACAGGTCGTACAGGATGCCGTGTCCGGACGGCTGCCCCGAGGAACTCTATGACATTATGATGATATGCTGGAAGCAGAGGCCTGAGGACCGGCCGACTTTTGAATTTCTCCAAAACACTCTCAACGACTTCTTTATCGCCACGGAGGGACAATATGAGATGCAGCCGTGATAACAGAAAAAGAAAATGTTTCCTGTTGATAACCCGTAGAGACAAAATGTCCGACATGAACGGATAGAGGATGAGGACCAACCAAACGTCTTCTTTATAACATATACAATTGATTTTTTTTAAACCTTTCAAATGGACACGTTTTTCACGCCTACCTTCTGACTGAATGTAAAAAGCTATTTATTGGCTTCCTCTATCTCTAGCAGCTAAGAACGCCTGAAAACATGTCAGAAAGGAAACGTTCAGAACTTCAACGCAAAGTTTAATTATAATGACTGTACTCCTGCCGTTGATGGCTCCCATTCTTGATGACAGCCACGGAATATGAGGAGATGTAATTAGGACTGATATATACAATGGTAAGAAAGGAATATGGAAATACAAACACGATACATGCATGATGTAAAAAAGACCTTTGGACCCAAGGAAGTCGGCTCAGGTAAAGTTACAGATAAAACATTTGCATGGTACAGAAATAAGCAGCCTGAGATTACATGCACAATAATTTGCACTTTTTTTCTTTAGTCATCCAGCGGATATGACAAAAAAGAAAAGGGCTTTCTAACTAGAATTTTTACTTGCATACATGTTTTTTTTAAATAAAAATATTTACATTATTTAGAAGTTGGGCATGTTATTATATTTCATTCCGGTTGCTTTATTTATTTACTGTGCCACAGAAGTTAATCAGTTTACAGAGAAATGGACCTTCTCTATCATGCACTCTGTACGCTTAGCAAAAAACTTTACAAGAAGGGACTTTTAAAAGCTATATTTTGACAGCTTTTTATGTTGTTAATGAGTTTGAAATAAAATTGACAGCACCCTGAATTAAACAAGAATTAAGAGGGTTTACGTGCACAGGAAGTTCCATTCAAACATATCATCTAAAGTATATACATTCTGAGACTTAAGTTTTAGTTTGAATCATAAACCAATGGAGGATAAACAGTGATGAGCGAAAATAACCCACACTCTATGACCAAGTCTCTCAGTATTATGTGTTCAGAGACAACGGAAGCCTACAAGAAGCCTTTAAAAGCAACTGGCCCTACTAAATTACAGTGGTTTTGATCCTGTAACTAAACTATCCCTGTTGGGGCTCAGACAGTATCTTGAAGATAAGAGAGTTGGATGGCCAAGGCAGTCAGGGGTTAAACCCTGCGACTTCCAGAATGGACAGGAAACAGGAAGTGTGAGTCAGCATTCCTCAAATGCCACACAGCTAGAAGCAACTCACACGCTAAATTGGTAGGGGTCTTCACATTTTTTCTGCTTGAAAACACTAGTTTGGTATTTGGCGGTTGAGAGGAAAGTGTTTTCTCTGTTATGGTTGATAAACCTCCTTTCAATTGTGAGGAAGAGAGAGACTTTTATTTTATGGAATTTATTATTAACTGCAAATAAGATGAGAAAAAAACATCAGCTTTCAATAATTAATAGTACATGCAAATACACACTGAAAATGCACCATCATCACGCTAAAAGTGACTTTGTGTTTATATACCATTGGCCAGCTTTCTTGTTTTGTCATCAAAACAGCCTGTCACAGCAACTGATTGCTTTTTCATACACGTGAGCTCAGGGCTTTCTCTAAAAATATGCATAGTCTTTCATTTTCTTATACATTAAATCCATTAAATCTATCCTAGCATCAGAGAGCTGCCACGATGGCAATCTGTGTAATATCTGTCTTTTTTTATGAATGCAAGCAAAGACAGTTTAACGGTAGTTTAAGTGCCTGTGGTGTCTTGGATGTTTTAACTAATTATGGAAATGAACAATTCCCAGTAGTCATGTGGTTCATTTTCCTGACAATACTAATCCAAAATTATAAACGCAAGAGGTTTTAAAAGCAGAAACTGAAAGAGGAAAAAGGGCAGTGTTACAATGATGACTGTACTCTTGTCATCCTGCAGAGGACAGTGTCACACAGTTTCACACCAATTGCTCTGCTGTAAACTACAAAGAGACTGTTGTGCCACTAAGGATGTGAGAGTCACATTTCCTTCATTAAAGATAATCTGCAAAATGATACTTCAAATTGTATAATACCACAATGCCAACAATGTATCTCATTTCTTTATGAGTGTAAAATGAGCATTTTTATTGAATACTAGGCTGATGGCAGGGAAATTCATCCTCAAAACATACAGCACATCCTCCTAATGGCATTAACATGTTTCGTGGTCACAGCTATGGTTACAAATTCCTTATGAATCATAATGCAGCCATTACACCTCCTGCTATGGGCTAAGGACTTCCACTGGGCACAGCTATGGTCTTTAACCACTGGGCCACCATGTCACACACTGATTCTATCACAGTAATCTGTGTCTAATTTATTTATCTAATTATCTGGCTGTCTTTGCATCTAAAAGTGTTTATGTGAAAGGCTCAAAAGGAATAAGTTATAATATAAAGTCATTGTCTTTGCATAACAATTGCATTACCATTAGTCACACCTTTATTAATTTATGCATTTGCTTTGCTAATTCAGCAGTTTACCTCTGGCAGCATCATCAAATATAACAATGGGGAATTATCTATCAAATATCCTAAGAATCCATAGAGCATAAGATGAAATGTTTTCATTTAGTGCAAGATACCGTAAATGTTACGGGAAGCAGCTAATGTTTTCTCATTGTTTTCAAAAGCTACCCCACAGGCATAGATAATAATAACACCAGTCTGTTTGCTGATGAACTGAAGGAACTACCATTAATAAGTCTCACACTGTAGTGTGATTGATAAGCAGCCTCACCTTGAAAGGAGCCATGATGTTAACAAAAGATGATAAGACATGTGGGGTAAAGGTTGGGAGGCCCTCTCCCCTCCTTCTGCTCATCATGCTGTCTAAGAGGGATAATGACGGGAAATTGTAGCTCATACACAGATTGATGACTGATCCCTGTAGAAGGCAACACATCATTAGCATCATGTGAGGATAACCCCGCTTTGTCCTCTGGGATATAAAAAAAAGAATACAAGAGCACGCCACCACAGATGAAAAGAGGTGTGCTTTCATCTTCCAATATTGTTGCTGTTGTTAAAGGCGTACAATCTGGATTATGCTCCTCATAAATGTGCTTTCTCTCCTGGGCTTTGATGTCATTAAATTAATGGAGTCTATCAATCAAGAGTGTTTGGTCCAACAGCTGTGAGGGTACAAGAAGTCTACAAAACATTTAGGAAAATGAGCATTTGGAGGATGACTAAAGAGTGAGAGGGTAAACTAGGGCTACTAAATGTGTAAGAGTCATGTCATAAATAGATTTCATTTATGACTCAAAATGTCATTTAAATAGTTTTACTTGGAATATAAAGCTTTACTTCCTGAAATTAACATGACTTAACAAATAATTAAAAGCAGATCTTCTGTGCACACATCAACGTGCCTCAAACAAGAAGGATAGCTCTCTTATTGGCTCCAGTAGCTGAAAACAGGCAATTGTTTTGTGTTTTACAGATAGGGCTGTGCAATATGACGATATCTATCGCCTGACGATATTGTTAACAATTATGCTCTATTGTTTATTTCATTGCAATTTCGCACTTTACCGTAATATTTCCGCGAGGGGACGGCCCTTTGCACCGCAGTGAACCTAGTTTTATGTTGGATATTCAACATATATTGAACATCCAACGTAAAACTAATATCTAATTTGAAACTAACCTCCCCGCGGTCCGTTCTCCCACATATGCCGGTGTTGCAGAAAAGAAATTTGCATTCAGGATAAACAAATGTGGAGGCGCGTTAACACATAACTGGATAATACTGAACTGTAGGGAATCAAACCATGCAAGCTAAAATGAGGAGTTCAAACCAAAGAGTTCCAGCCACGGTTGTGTGTCAGGTAAGTTTTAATGGCTGGCCCACGGACACTGAGGTTACTTTCTAGTTCACAAAGACATACTGTGTTATTGCGATGTTAGCTATAGTAGCAGGAGAGCTGTGAGTATCGCAGTCTGGAGCTGCTGTGCTGCTCTGGCACCGTTGCGCCCCTTTCTTTAGCTTTGCAGCAGCTAGCTACAGTTTGCTAGCCCACAACTTAGCTAACGTTAGTTACATCACTGTGTCGTTGTTCACTCTATGTTATTTGTTCTGTTATTGGATTTCTCCAGATTTCTCCAGTTGAAAATTAACTTAGTAACTGTAAGTCATGATATTTTATTGAATTTACCAAAATGTTCTATATTGGGATATTGTTTCTGGGATATGAAATTACCTTTATCGGGATAAGAATTTTTGGTCACTGGTCACATGTTTGGTACACACAAATAGAGGATTTATTTAGGAACTGGTGTGAAGTCACCCATGATTTTTGTTTCAGCAATGTCTACATTGTAACCCAACTCTAGAGAGCCCATAAGCTCTACAGCGCATTTTTAGCAACTTTTAGCTTATTGTTTTGGTTTTGAGACCTGCAACTTTTCTGTTTTGAATCCCTCTCATCTCTGTTGTTTTCTGATACAACAGAATGTTGAGCTAAATAATCTCTGCTAAATCCTCTGTACGCTACCTGTCCAGCACCAAACACCAGACTGTTTAGTTAGAGACAGGCTGGTGAGCGCAGTAAAGCACTTATATTAGCAGCTAAAAAGCCAAATATTTCCCAGAAGAGTTAGTTGAAAAGCAAAACACAGAGCTAAAAGGAGAGTGAATATTGGAATTAAAGTACATCCGACAGGTGGACAGAAAAACAACTCCAAATCACTGTTAATGCTGCTCCATGTCTGCTGGAGTGTGTAAATAGGTGAGTGTTTGCTTAATACATTTGTCATATCAAGTTTATAAATTGATGCGTTGTTTTTTATAGTTTGTGTAGCTGGCCCTAAACTGTCAAAATAATCTATTATTGTTACTATTGGCGAGGATGGCCAGGAAAGTGTTGGCACTAATAACCCAATACATTAGATAGCTTTAACACAAATAAACCTGCATAGGGAAAAAAAAACTTTTGTGAAACTACTGTCTATCTATATATAAACCTTTATTTAAAAAGGAAAAGTCCCTTTGAGACACAGTCTCTTTTACAAGGGAGTCCTTTAAAAAACCTACATGTGCATGTTAATATTTCCTCATCATTTGGAGAAAAAAACACTTTGCTATTTCTATTGCTAGTCAATATTGACCACTGAATGCTCAACATAAAACAAAAGAAATGATGATGGCAAAAAAAGGCTTATGTTTTATAGATCTATACAGTGGGTTGATTGTATTGTCTTTTTCCTAACCAAAATGTCTTTTGAGGGGCCATTCGTGCTAATGGAATTTTCTTTGATGAAGCCAATCTGCACACAGGGGCACATTTTATGGAGGCCGGCTTCCTTTCCTTTGGCTGGTTGGGAAGGATTTAGGAAACCATCTGCTAGATTGATATTTTCTCTTGATATATGAGTCTGTGGCAATTCATTTACTGTAGAAAGCCTTAAAGCAGGGAGGTAGCAGGAACCACACCAACACCCACAAATGTATCTGGTGATTGACCACCATTGAAATTGTGCTCAATGATGAGTCAAGGGCAGCGGTAACTACGGGCAAATGTAATTACATGTGCGCTGGTGCAGTAAAAAGTACTGAAAGATGCTGCTGGCCTATGCAGTGTGGGCTGAAATGTGACCAGTCAATGTTCTCATAGACCTTAAGCCTCCACTGTTAAGTGTTGAAGGAGTACATGATCTGATTAGTTTTAAAAGAATAGTCAGTAATGAAGAAACAGACAAATTAATGTATTCGGCTATGAGTGCTGAATTAACTCCATACAACCATAAACCTTGTACTGGACAGTAAAACACTAAGCAACATTACAGCTACTGTACATCTCACACAGCCGCACTTGTGTAGCACCTGATATCTTTGTCAGGGACATATGTGTCTTTTGTTAGCTCACCAACAAGACAGCTCATCATCCCTGATCAGTATGCAGCGCTGTGCTCCAGCCCATTTTAAGATACCTGCTGCCACCGGCTCTCTTCTCCTATAGAGGTTTGAACCTAATGTCAACATACATATTCATATAAGTGGCTTTGACCTTGGATTGCTGTCTTCGACTATGTTTTCTCGCAGCCTGTTTTTTTATTTTAATTTTTTTTAACATCAAATGTAAAAGCATTGAATATAAAAAAAGGAAAATCAAGAAAAATATGATGTAAAAGTGGAGGTGAGATGTTGGTAAAAAGTTGATACAATTTATGTCTTTGGTATTTACAATGTTTTTGTGTAATTGCTGTACAGTATACTGTGGGAGGTATAAACAATGCTTTTATCCCGTCATGCCATTTCACTTAATGGTGACTGATGCATGATAATGCGTTATGTCTGAGCCAGAAAACTCTTTGGTCTTTGGTAGGTCTCATCCAGCATACTGCTTCCAATATTCCACTGTAAGTACCTCAGGCTCATCAGGAGAATGGACAAAATGATCTATAAACAGTCAATCTGCAGTCACTTATTAAATCCCTGCCATCTTTCTGCCTTTTTATTACTTATAAAGTTCTTTTACTGGGCACTGAACACCATGCAATTAACATTTTGAGTCTTTTTTCCTGTCAGGTGAATTTATTTTTGGTGTATTTTTAACCCTGTCCTCACAAGGTCTTGTTCGAAGGTTTTCAGATGAGATGACGGAGTAGAAACATGGGGAACAGTGTGATGTAAAGCGGGGGAGTCGGGATAGATGGAGTTCAAAGCCTGGAAGAGGCTTGAAGGTGACCCTCTGGCCTTTAAAAGGTCCTCTTTACTTGCTTAATTTATTCATTAAAAACCTACTTGCTAAGACGCCACCTGCATCCAATTATTTCTATGTTAAAGTGTTCTATGTTAAATTAATCCAGCAGTCCAGAAATGTGAAGGTGACACATTCCTTAAGCTGTACAATGGGAGTAAGGGACCCCAAACTTGCTTTCAAAAACACATGCATATACACTTGCAGGATCATTATATCTTCTATGTAAAAATAATTGTGACAATATCTCTTTTTACATAATCAGCAGTTGTATTAACATCAACAAGATAGGCGGTTTCCAAGAAGTGGCACTTCGGATAGAGCTGTGGGGTCATGCCAGATAAAAGAGGTTACCAATAACCCTAACTACTGTCTTAGAGGAAATAAAAGCTTATTAATGATCTCCTCTGCCAGTTTACAGATTAAAATGTTTTCAAATCACACATACACCTCTATTCATATTGTACAATAAAAGTGCTGAGGTGATGGCACACTGACACAGTGAGAAAACTCAATCTTTGTACTTTTAAAGTATGTGGCAGGAGCTTATGAGATATACAGCAACACACTGCTGCCATTTCTGTATGCAACCTGTAAAATACAAAATTTCCTGTAAACAAAGGAAGTTGGCATCTGACTCTGAATGAAATATCTTCATATCAATAGACAATACATCAGCTACATTGTTACAGCCCTTTGCCTGTGGCCACAGTGTCACTAATTTTGTTTTATTTTTGGAACCACTTTATTTCACTTACAGCCTAATAAAGAAATTCTGTTTCAAGATTTCAAAACCTGTGTGTGTTCTCAGAAGTGTAACTGTGATACGGTATCACACAAATCATCAGTCACAAATGGCGCTCCCGCACTGAGAGTGAAAATACATCCATTACAGCGTACTTTTTCACAGAGCTTGAATAAATTTAGTAGAAATTCCAATGTTTTTAATGGTTACACACAAATTGAAGGAATACTCTCCCTCATGCAGTACACAGCTGAGCAACAGGAAGTACTGGTGCAGTCGAGCAATTATGTCAAAAACAAACAGCTTGCTTCAAAATTAGAATGAGGCAGAACTGAAGTGCAAAACATGTCGAGTGCTTCTATGCAAAATCAAAAACCCCTAAGCCTGAGTGCTGCTTGTGTAGATCATTTAAGTTCCATTGTAAGCCTTTCATTGAACTCCTTATAGCACATTTTCCAGTGTGATAAAAACATCTGTCACATCTCCAGCATTCTCTTATACCTCTTTTTAATGCTACTATAACTCATTCCACAATGTAGTTTGATCAATTATGAAATATTTTCTATTTTCCATTCACATCAGTAACATTTATTGGCCTTTAAGAATACTATATATAAAACATTGTGAGGTACTGCACGCTTAAAGCCTTTGAAGACTCAACCTTTAATTCCCACTTAATTCTTCAGACTACAGCAACTCTTGCACCGCTGCCTTGGTCTTCTTCGGCATGCTAATAATTATATGGGGGATTCTCCCCCTGTTTTTCTCACAGTGATATAGTATCTGTTCTGATGGGAGTGTTTTTTGACTTGAACCTGAGATGTTTGCATTTCAACATGTTGCATTTCAACAAGTGAGCAACTTACTAACGCCTCTTTTGGCGATCTAAGCAATTTATGGAAACAGGGAATTAAGTATTGCTGTCAAGACTTTGCATAAATTACGACTCATGTTACTGCTAAAGATTGTAGGGCTAGTGCTACATCTTACAGGACGAAAAAGAGACTGCAAGAGGATTTTTCCAGGGGCAAAGAATATAAATCCCAGCATAGCAGACTCATGGATGTAGCTGTGTGTGAGCCAAGAACTCTCTCCCCTCTGTAAATCAGCACAACTTACTTGAAAGAGTGAAGTTAGAATTAAAGCACCTTGTTCACAAATCACACTGCACTGCAAAATTGTTTTATCCTGATTCTGAGTTTCACCCTGAGGCAAGATCATGATTAGTCCTTATTTGAACAGAACACCTCTGAACCGTTAGATGACTTTTACACCATGGAAATTTGTTTTACAGATGAGCTCAATAAGAGCTCAATAAATAAGGAAATCAAGTTTTATACACAAGTTTAAAAGGAAATAATCAATCAAGTCTGTTCATTGGAGGCTCATTGTCACAGCTCTGTAATATACTGGCTTTAAAACTAACAACAACACAAAAGAACAGAGATAGTGCAGTGAGCGCCAACCACAACATCCCTACGTTTCAGTGTCTCTATTAAAGGAAACGGAAAAGCTGCTATTGAGATAAATGCCACAGAAATGTCAGCTACAAATAGACAGCTGTCATGGTAACTGTAATATCTAATATCTGGCTTAAACGTCATAATTTTACTTACAAAAACCTCTTTGTCTGTTCCAGCAGAGGACTGGTGAGCACATAGAAACCATGGCAACACCTCAGAGGTGTCGAGCCGACCACCAAAAGCTTTTGAATGGTTAATTAAATCACAGACAAGATTAAAGTTTTGAAAGGGGCAAACACACTTCTGTCTAAGGAGTTATTTTGCTCCTTGCATTGTCATTCTAAAATCATACTTGTGTGATCTTTCTTCCATATCCACTCATCTTCTGATTCTTAATTAGAAGCTGTATAATAAGTCGTCTCCCACACATTCAATGACCTCTTCGTTGTGCCTTGAATGAAGGCTGCAGCAGCCTGCCTGTGTGGGCAGAAAGACAAGCAAAATAAGGAGAAGCGCTTGTCCCATGAGGCAATGCACTCAGCTTATCAACGTGATCCATCTTCCTGATAACATGGTGTGTCTTAGGGGGCTGCGCAGTGTATAATGGGTGAGAAGCACTTCAACCTGCTGTGTTGTGTACAGAACATGGGGGGAGGTGGGGTTGAACAAAACACTTAATGCTTATTACATTTCTCATCACAAGTTTAGTGATTGAAATAGATATTTACAGTAGGCCTACTACAACTCCCATTGTGATAGAAAACATTCTTTCTTGGGAAATGACAATCATCACAACATGACAGCTCTGTAATCTCAACAGTCCTCACCCTGTTGCGGTAAATATTAGCTTCTGGCATTGACACGGATTAAAGCAGCAGCAGAAGCATGCTACAGTATGATAGGTGTCTGCATCCCAGGTAGGAGTGTTACGCTGCTCCCTCCTCTGATGATGACACGTGGGAGATTATTCATGGTATGCTGTGCATGAACGCCCGAGTGCCAGAAACCTCAGGGTCTTATAGGCTACCTAGGGGTGGGGTTGAGGGGGGTCTACCGGAAAAGGACCGCAGGATGACCAGCCCCGCGCGCGTGAATAGACAACGTTTAGATCCGAGACGTAAATAGTGAGCCGTGGAACCCGAGGGCA
>JAPMOB010240790.1:0-16928 GCA_029875015.1 Lepomis gibbosus | reverse complement strand
TTTGCATGGACTGGCTGCTGCCGTTATCGGATAGCCGATGCTTGTGGGAGAAACCATACATGTGCGCCACGAGAGCTCGTTATCCGTGAATTAGAGGTGCCACTGCCGTATTTTTTTTGGTAACTTACCGTGTTTATGCCGTTTTATGTGACAAATTTGGGCTGCATTCCTGTTGTACAGACAATATAGAAGTAGTATTGAGTTTCTATTCTCGAAGCAAAGAAGACCATTTTAATTTCATTTTTTTGGTTTTTGTACCTTCAGTTATTTCAGCAGAGCGACTGCATTCTTGCTTTATTTTACATCAAATTGCCAGCCCTGAAAGTGGGAAAACAATAAAAAGAAACCCCGCAAATCGTATTTGAAGTTGTGTGTGTAACTTGTCCCGGCTTCATTTAAGACAAATGATTGTGTATTTAGAAACTGCTGACTGTTTCTCTCTCTAAGAAAAATATATAATCACATACACTTACACGTAATAAAAATATTTAAACTAAAACCATTTCACAGACAGCACACAGACCTCACGGGTCGTAACAGCCCCACTATTGCCATTTTTAGGTGAAGAAACATTTTAGACTGATTTCATATTTAGTTATTGGTCCCTGATTCCAGGGTGGTGGCCTGTATTATATTTGATTTTAATATTAATGATTTTATTATGTCTTATTTACATGTCTTGATCTTTGATATTCCAGTAATAGCAAAACCTGACCCCATGCTGAATCCCAAAATTTATGTAAATACTGTATACTGCATTTGAAACCTTGCATTTGTTAAAGAGAACAAGTGATTTGAAAATAAGAGTTTTTCTCATGTAATTCATTTACTGAGTTTGCTCTCATTAAGCCTCTCTGCCAAACAACAACAGAGATGATAAATAAGCAAACAGACCTATTAGAGAAAGACAGTATGCAGTTAAACAGTTTGCTGCTGTGGTGATACTGATAATAATACTGTGAATCACAGTGACTATCAGTAATTCACAGGAAGAACAAATGGCCAACTGACAAGTTGCTGTCACATTAAAAAGCACAACGTGATTTAACTTTTTAGCCCTGTTTTTAATGTTTCTAAGAATTTTAATTATCCATTTTATGAATTATTTTATTAGTTTTTTCTCTGGAAAATGTGAACACATGAGAGCTTGTGATACTGGTATATTGTTAAAGTTAATGTATATGCTGTATCTCCATCACACTGCTTATCTGAATAGTACACTAATATGAGAAAAAAAAACTGTTTTTGTTATCAACACGTCAGCTGCAACACAAAACCAGGAACAAAGCAAAGGTTAGAATGAATCTCAAAACATTACAATGAAAAACATAGTTCACTGTCAGAATCACAGAAGATGAGAGTGCTGATTCTCAGAGGAGGTCAAGCCTTGTTTTATTTTGGAGTCAAAACCACAAAGGCCATCAGTCAGGTGGATGGGTATAAATGGTTTCTGTCTTGACATCCTCACTGCATGTTTTCATACGTTATTCATGTCACTACCACATGAGTTCAGATCTGTATTGAAACTGTGTTTATCTCAGGCAGTGCAGCAAATGATAATACCATCACAGACCTAATCTTAACATATATGTGCAGATGTGCACGTGTTTTGAATCAAGGGTCAGTGTAACGAAAAGCAGAAACATGCAACGTTTCCCACAGGCAATTGTTTTGAGTGAGTGATTTGTGGGCAGCCGGCAGCTTAAGCATCTGATCATCTACCAAGGGAGTCATTTTTACATTACGTATTTCATCACTAACCAGAATATTAAGCATCAGATATAATTACTTAAAGACAAAAAAAATCTTGTGTGTTTCAGATTTTACAGTTTGGTGTAGCAGCAATCACGTTCGCCTCAAGCTCAATCAAGTATGGGTCTATTCTAACTTAGATCTATAAATGTAAGTGGAGCAGCTTTGGTTCTCTTCATGTCAGTGAATTATGCATTAGATTATATGGTGTATTTGGAGAATGATTGAGGACACTGACTGTTGTTGTTTGAGTATGTAAAAATCCTTTGAGAGGCAACATGCAGCAAGTCGATCGCTGCTCCCAGTCAGCACTATGGGAGAGAGGATCATTAAAGTTTTATCTTGTCTTTTATTCTTTCCTCCTTTGATTCTGTTATTTTTAATATACTGACTGACTTAATACACTGATTCAATAGTAGCTCTTTTGTTCTCTGTGCAGTTTGGCGACACACTGCAGACACAGACACTTTTTGTGATTATTAATCATGCTGACCTCTGTGACTGTGTGTATAGTAGAAATGTTTTACTTTAACACTGAAGTAAAGTTAACAAACCTTACAACACATTAAAACACATTTTGGATTCAGTTTTCGTGGGACCAAGTGTTCCACTCACATGATAGATGTACACTGACATGACTAGACCCTGAAATCTCACACATATCAGACATCCTACATTAACGCCGTATCACTAAATCTTTTAGAAACAGAAAAAAAACCACACATAACATGAAAGAAGAAAAGAGGAGACCGCCAACAGAGACTAAATCTTGTTGGATCACTTTATTTCAGCAAAGAAACAGATTCCATTCTGCTGTTCCTGTGAACATCAAAATGTACTTTCCTTTCTTTCTGCAGCTTTTTGCTAAAGGCAACTCATGAGTTCATGTCTCTGAGAATTACACAAATAATGTACTGCAGTGCTGTAGTACTTGATACATGCCATGGAGCCTGTATAATGTTTATTAAGATCTCAATATTCAAAAAAGCATTCACTGTCACATGTAATTTACATTAACAAAACTGGATTTAGGAATGTGCCACTGTATTTAATAAATGCACAGGAAGGGTTGGGTGAGGAAGGGGTGGGAGAGGTCGAAGGTGGGTGAAGGAAGGTGTGGGGGCTTGGCGGGGTATAATGGGGGAGGGGTGATGTAGGGGTTTCAGGAGCAAGATGGGAGTGGGTGAGGTAGGTAAAGCATATAGGTAGGGTTTTCAGGAGCAAGATGGGAGTGGGTGAGGTAAGTAAAGGGTATAGGTAGGGGTTTCAAGAGGAAGGATGTCCGGCTGGTGTCTGACCTGAGTCAGTGCAGCGGGTTTCTCTTCCTTGCTTTTGACTTTGCACCCATGTTCGTCTTTGTCTTCTCTGATACTGCTTCTGCTCCTTTGTGTTGAAAGTGAGCTTCTGAAAAGAGAAAAACAGCAAAAAATGTTTTATTGCACATGCAAAAGTTAATTCTGAACTCATCAAACAGAAGCTGTTAGAACCCAAGTCATTATTCTGAAGCATAGTTATTAGCTGAGCTGCATACCTGCAGTTGGCTGTTCTTAGACATAAGGTTCGCCCCCAGAGCATCACGTGTGCTCTTCCACCTCTCTTCACTCCTCTTCATCTCTTCTTCCTCGTTTTCCTTTTCTTTGTTATCCATTTTTTCTTGCCTCTCTTTGTCCAACTTTTCTTTTGCTTCCTTTCTTTTCCTCTCATTTCTCTCTTCTTCCACTCTAGCTTTTCTCTCATATTGCTTCTGCTCCTTTGTGCTCAAAGTGAGCTTCTGAAAAGAGAAAAACAATAAAATGTTTTATTGCCCATGCAAAAGTTAATTCTGAACCCATCAAACACAAGCTGTTAAAACCCAACAAGTCAATATTCTGAAGCATAGTGATGAGCTGATCTGCATACCTGCAGCTGGCTGTTCTTAGACATGAGGTTCGCCTCCAGAGCATCACATGTGCTCTTCCACCTCTCTTCAATCCTCTTCAGCTCCTTCTCCTTCTGCGTCAGCAGGTCCAGTGTTTCCACATGGGCTTTTGTTCTAGCCCGTCTTTTTTCGGTGACCCTTTTGAGGAGGTCATCCTTTTGTTTGAGCTCCTCTCGGAGCTGGCTCACTTCCACCTGCCTGTGTTCCAGCAGACCGACCTGCTCCTTCAGAGCTTTGTTTTCCACCTTGAGAGACTTTATCTCAGTGATGGCAGAGTACAGGGCATCTCTGAGTCCCTGCACAACTGAGTTAGGAGGCTGCACACAGTGCTGCATTGGCCAAAATCCCTGAAAGACAGAACACTTATTCACATATATGGATCTACTGTAGTGTAAGGAAGGCACTCCTTGCACCAGAGGGCAAATATTTTAATGCATGCATGTTCTATTAAAAATTGTTTTAGATCACAGAGAACTGAGTGTTTACCATCATTTTTAACTTTATTTCCAAATTACCACAGGCATGCAGCGCAACATTTATTTTTTCAGTTTCACTTGAGTTGTTTGCAGTTGGGTTACAGTATAAAATGAATCTTCCTTTTAGGAAATTATTTAAGCAAGACAAGGCGGATAAAAATCACCAAAAAGTCTTACCTGGTTTCTTGAGCCTGATCTTCTGTCCATGTCAAAATATTGGAGTAGCTGAAAAGATAGTTGTGGTACTTCACAGCTGAAGTTCAACTTGAACTGTATTGTAGTTTCAAAGTTGTAGTACTTTCTGATGTAGATGTTGTAGTCACTGAAGTTGTATTTTGTAATAGTTGAGGGTTTGTTTTCATCAAAGACAGAGAGAAAGTGCTAATTTCAGGTTGTTTAATGTAAATGGAGTTTTCTACAGGAGCAGGATAGAACTACAGCTCATGATGATGTCAACATTCTACAGCGATGGTGATGATGGAGCATTCTCATTGTGTGTCCTATAGCTTCTCAAAATTCTAGCAACGGGAGCTAGGGAGTGAACAGAAGTTTGCTCTTGAAAGCAATAGGAGGAGGTGACACTGTGTTTCTGCCCCCATCAGTATCATGCTTTACTACTTTGACACCTGGGGCCCATTTTGTCAAAAACATACAAGAAATCAGTAAACATAAAAACTCTGAAGGCATAAAGATCCAAACCACAATATAACTCTTCACTTTAATGAATGTTCATAGTACTTCATGCCCCTTTACTTAAGATCCAAGAAAACAATACTGATAGTTATCTGTAGACAATAGCAATGTTGGCAAATGTTACATGGCTGGCTTGGGCCGATGGGCAGCCAACAACAGTACTTTAATTCAGCAGTCTCCAGTTATTTAGACTGCAGTGGGGTGTCTTTCATCTAGCAAGTAGCTCTGTCGCTGATGAACATGAGCAGAAAACTTGCTGAAACACAGGAGCTATTGAAGTCCCAGAGTTTAGAATTTTTAAAAAGATATTTAATTTATCATTGATATGAATAGGTACCACATGCACACTTCCTTCCAAACAAAAGACACCAAAGAGAAGGGATCCATAGTACAGTATAATATATTCTTAAGTTAGTATAATATATGTCTGTCATATAATGCACTACTTCTCCTAGAAGATTTTTGCAATTACAAATCCTTTGATATTCTCACCTTTAGGTAAGACATAAAAACGGCACAAAATCTATAAATATATATAAATTAAAAAAAGATGAGAATAACTCATCTCACAACTTTTCCATTAACTTACTACTGTAACCAAAGAGCCAACAGTGTCTACTCATAAATGAGGGAGAGATGATCAACAGGCAGACACCGTGTAAAGAGTAATTTATTGGGACTCAGTGTTCTGCCGTTTGAAACAACAACAGAAGAAGAAAAGTAGCAGGTTCATCAGTTTAAAGTGATGAGCCTGAGCATACTATTAACTCTCAGCTTAAAACTGCATTATATTAACAAGAACATGTTTAAGATGAGTAACATTGTGTATCTTATATAGAACAAATATGTACAGTAAAAAACATAAAAACATTGGCCCAGTAATTGAAAATAAGGTAAACACCCTTCATCAAGATTTCAGCAATATATAAAAAGTAACATTTTTTTCTAAATATCATCTCAAAAATCTGGGTATACATAAAGAAAGTAAGTAAAGTTTATTTGTATAGCACCTTTGACAGATAAAAATCACAAAGTGCTTCACAATAAAATCTAATACAAGACATTTATTCATTTAGCTGACACAACAAAGTAAAATACAATGCATAAAAAAATTGAAATACAAATGGAAAACATAGAACAAAAAAAACATAAAAACCCCGCGTCTAACTAAAAGCCTGCTTGAATAGCAGCGTCTTCAGTTGCTTTTTAAAAGAATCAACAGAATTGATACAGTGTAGAAAAGTAGGCAAAGCATTCATAAAGACTTGTTCCCAGTCACAAACAATTTTGATCGCTGCTGGACTTTTACAAAGCTGAATCTATAGGAATATGAACACCACAATAGGCTAAAAAGATCTGAGTAAGAAAGTTTGACAAGAATCAAACATCATTTTTGCAAAAAACCATACCATCAGAAGCACCTCCATGTAGAAAGAATCCCAGAATGCAACAGGGTAAACTAGCGAAAACTAACAATACACTATATAAGTAAGAAGTGGCCGTTATTCAGTGGCTAATTATTTTGTTTCTGATCTGACAGTTAGGCTTCACCCGCTCATAGCCTGTCCTCAATAACAAAAAAGAAAAGAGCAATGACTTAAGACAAATACACACAATGAAGGCTGGCAGCTTGCCTTATAGCTCAGGAGGTGGCTGCTCTGACGATGGTCTGAAACTGCTTTCGCCCAGAGGATCATTAAAGTTTTATCTTGTCTGTTTGACCACACTGAGTAGGCTGAGCATGGTGTCAACAGACAAAGGACGGAATCTAGTGAATCATAAGAACTGTTGTATCTGTTATATCAATTTGAACTGTTATATCAATTTCCTGTAGCACTCAGAGCTTATGCATCATCCCGTTACCAGATACTAGTAACCTAACTCCACCCGTGACTCTTCTGAAGTGCCATTATCACTATTCACACTCGAGTGTCACTATATCGCAAAAATGTATAATTCACACATCAGGATACTTAATTAACATTAAACATTTGAATTATCACCTGCTACAGCTGAATGAATATTCAAAAGGCAGTCTGTGCTTTATAATTTTATACAATTTTTTCATATTTATTGACACATGAGACCACATGGGAAAGAGACAGAGAACAGAATCAGCATAGGAAGTAACTAGAGAGACAGAATGACAAAAGAAAAAGGAGAGACTTGGCCTTCCACTAAGCTCCCTCTCATTCTCTGAGCTGCATAATGCATGGTGACGTCTTGACAGTTTAATAAAGTTAAAAGGTTTCTGCTGTGAAACTTCAGATCCAAACTGCTCCCTGTCATGGTCAAACATCTATCAGAACTCCAAGACGGAGAGGAAGAGGAAATGTATCTGTTGGGCTGAAACTAATATAGCAGAGAAACACTATATATAGCCAATCACCATCTTAGGAGAAAGGATCAGTAACCGACACATCATCTCCCCAACACACATACACACTAATGCAAAACAATTATGCTAATTACCATTCATATTGAGCGATGCTATTTATTGCTGTTGTAATGTGAATATTAATTGGGATTACACAGACTCATCAATGATATTCCAGTGCTTTCTTCTATGAATCTGCAGCTTAATACAATAATTATCATATTATATTAACACAACAGTATCAACAACAGTTTTCAATGTTTGAAACATGTTTGGCTTAATTAAAGATTTAGGAAAAGCACACAACCTCCACTAAAAATAAAGAACTATGGAATTATTTGCAACCTGAAGTGGAAATAGTGAAAACGGTTGAGAGTGAAGAGTGATTCACATACATACAGAAAAGGGTACACAGTGTTTTGCATGAGGAATCAGCTTTTTTAAAGTGACCCAGTATTATGACAGTAGAGGAAATCAAAAGGAAATTCAAACTGCCAACTTCCCCTGAGAAGAATCTGGCATTTGACACATTACTTGTGTTAGTTGTGTATTTATCTACCCATGAGCTCCACAGCTCACATGTCCTGTGTGCTTAGCTGTTCTCCGGATTCTCCTGTCGAGTCTCTGCAGTCTTGTCACAGTCTGCCTGTCTGCTCTGTTTAGTTTAGTTCTCTGTGAGTTTTGGTTTATTGGTCAGTTCGGTATCTGTTAGTTTTCCTGTGTTGTTCTGCCTTCTG
This sequence comes from Lepomis gibbosus, assembly GCA_029875015.1. Taxonomy (NCBI): domain Eukaryota; kingdom Metazoa; phylum Chordata; class Actinopteri; order Centrarchiformes; family Centrarchidae; genus Lepomis; species Lepomis gibbosus. Next base: position 8,975 of record JAPMOB010240790.1, on the reverse strand, counting down.
CTTGTTCTGTGTAGTTCTTCTGGTCAGATTTGTTTAGTTTAATTATCCACTGATTTGTCTCTTAGTCGTGTATTGGGTTTCAGTGTTGTCTGTTTTCTTATGTTCAGTCTTCCTGTTTTATTGTGTATTCATAAGGGCTGTCCCTGACTAAGGATTTACATACTCAAATCAGAATCGTCAAGTCCTTCATATAGCCAAATCATGTGTTTTTGTGCATGGTGATTGCGAGCCAAAGCTAAACTGAGGCTTATTGTTGACCATTTCTCTCTCGCTTTCTCTCTCTCTCTCTCTCTCTCTCTCCTGACATTGACCGGTCTTGTGCAGAGTTTAGCGTGCATGCCGTGCTGACAACTGCATGCACGTCACGGATCCTCGCTGGTCTATTTCAAGTAGCTGGCTGTTTAAAAATATTCTTTGTGTGGTTAATCAACGGTGATAAATTATCCAAAAGTCCCGCGAGGTACGGACTACACATGTGCACTGACGACCTAGGGTTACAATTTTGGATTTATTCACACACTTTAACAATATTTATCGAATGTTTTGTTCTTTTTAAATGTTCATTTGCAGCATTAAACACTGAAATGTGTATTGTAATAGGTTGTATATTAACTTGTCAGAAAACTGGCATTTCTATGTAAAATTAGATGTTGAGCACCCTTCTATTGCCAAAATGGCATCCTTGTTTCGCTGCAAAGCTTCGACTGTGAGATCAAATAAGGCTCCACCCATCGAAGCATCGAATCTTTGACTATTCGGGGGTCAGCCATAGTATTCATATTTGTTTTTGTTCTGTCTTGTCTATGTTCTGTTAGTGCTAGTTTTAGCCTTTTTCGTTGATTGCCCTTCTCTTGATCATGTCAACCATATTTCTGACACCTACCTCCATCTGGCTCAGTCAAGCACCTCTCTGATCTCAAGTGTTTGAACCATGTAAGGATTACACAAGTGTGTGTGAAAGATGGATAGATAGATGGAAAAGCTGCTGATGGGATCGAGACAACTGCAGTAACCATATCCACCTCTGTCCAGATGTGTGAGGTCCATTGCTGCTCTAATCTTCTGCTGTAAAACATCTGTTAGAGTACGTGTGCAGCAGGTGAAGCACGAAGGTGAAGCAAACAGACAGACACAGACGTGCTGAAGAACTGTCTAAAACAACTGAGCTACACTGTCTTCATTATCACCTTATGGTAACACAATGCTGATGGTGTCATCGGCCATCATTAACTTTGACTTTCCTTTGTCTCCTTGATGCTTGACTGGAAACACAGATCTGAAGGGACATTAACTCCCACTGTTTACATCATGTGAGGATGTGGACTTTAAAATAAGGACTGTAAGCTACTGAACAACATAAGATACATTTGGATAGAAGTGTTTTGTTAAACAAAACACATAATTCTATACTTTGTATTTAGGTTCTGATTATAGAAGAACCAACAGTCTGTTGCATTATAATGATTGTGAGAGGGCTCATTATGGACTCAGTGGTGTTGAATAACGTTTCATCGCAATGCTGCCAGATGAAGGTTTCTTCCTCTCACTCTAAACTAATCTGTGTGACATTGTTCAATCTATGTACATTTCTAAAGATACACTACTTCAACACTGACATGATTAAATCATTCACTCACAAAACAAAAGTTTGTTCTTTAAAATGACAGAAAATCACTGACACAGTTGTAGATATTAATATTTATTATAAATGCCTCTTAAACCTAAAGTCAATATTACTGGTTTGTTGGCAAATGTCACAACTATTCTTCCTGTTATTGTAAAGATTGTGAGAGGGCATCATTAGCATCATTAAATAAATAATGCTAATGTGTTACAGTTTGCAAAAACGTTGATAAAACACTTTACAGTCATCATGTAGACACGGATACCAAGTGTGGATGTTCTCAGACACAGATTCAAAACCTTGGTTTAGCTACATAAAAACTAAAAAATACACAACTCTATGTATGGCTCTGTGAGGCTTCAAATCTGTCTCTTGTGACTGTGCAAACTTTCACTGGAAGCAGTATATTTAGCAGTACTTTACTAAATGACTATCTGACAACAGCATAGTAAACATGGGGATGGCTAATGGAGATGTGAATTCAATGAAGAGGGTTTAGAAGTATCTATTGTAATCAGCATGAAAGCAAGGTGACTACAGCCTCTCTTCTACATGACGGAGGAAAATAACTTTTTAAACCAGAATAAGTAAGTATATGATGTAAACATTTTGGGTGGACTATCATTAAAATTTTGCAATCAAATTATCATTTCATTCAAACCCTCCATTCTGCTGGTTAATTTGGGAACTATACTGTCTTCACAGTCATCCAACATAGCCTAGTTAATTGTTCTCACTCACACACACACACACACACACACACAGCTAAATGATCTTGAAGCCTGGTCAATTTTAATGACAAGGATGATTGTGCCGAATTTATTTATTTGACTTTGTATAGTAATGTCTGCTTCAGACTCCTAAACACAGCTTCATAAAAAGACGTTTCCACATGATTTGACAAGTTATTAGAAAGAGAGAGATAATAAGTTGTGTCTGTGGTGAAATGACAGAGGGAGGGAGTGAGAGAAAGTACAGAAAACCAAGTTTTACACAAACCTCCTTTACTGTTGGGAACAGCACAAACACTAGAGACTATGTTGGTTCTTAAGAGTCTGAACTCTGTGGTTAGGACCTGGGATTCAAGACTCGGGGAGGAAGACCGTTTTGATAAGCAGCTTGCTTATCATCCCCCCAAAATGGAGTTAGTGGTTAGAGGTTGTTGCGGACATAGCTCAGGTAGGCTTGGGAAGCCTACACAAAATTGTCTGCATGCACAAAATTAAACTTGCATTCCAGAAAGAAACATCTGTGGCACCAGTCCAGACAGAGATGTGATTGCACTCCTCATACATAATTTAAAAACAAGACAGTCATTATCTGTCTCTCAGTCAAGGTTTAGTTACAACTCTGGACTAATGCAAGATAGAAAGCAATGAATTCACATTGAAGCTTAAAATGCTGAGTGGGAAGACTGGACAATTGGGATGCACATCTCAGTCAATAATGAGCATCACATATTCTGCAAAGTCATTTTATAAATAATATTTTATAATTGAACATTTATTAAAGAAAACCTAGAGGGTCCAGTTTAAATGATAACATGATGATATCATATAATTTACAGGGGCTATGCTTAAGTTTGCCTGTAGAGTAAATGTGAGATCACCAGCCAGTACAAGCACCAGTAATCCACATCCAGCCTCACCCAGTATGAGCACAGACTCAGTCCAGACATCTTTAGCAAGTTAAAAAACTCAGTTGCGTAGCCTCAGCCAGAGATGTAGAGCCAGTATCAGATACAAGCAGCTCAGACCCTAATGGAACAGTTGCTGCTCCGTTAAATGACCCAGCAAATTGGCTCCCAGTCATGTTCAATTGGTACTAAGGGGCCCAAAGTGTGCTCAAAAATATCCCTCACACCATTACACCACCACGGCCAGCCTGAACCGTTGATACAAGGGAGGATGGATATACGTTTTCATGTTGTTTATGCTAAATTCTGATCCTACCATCTGAATGTTGCAGTTGAAATTGAGACTCATCAGACCAGGCAACGTTTTTTTAATCTTCTGTTGTCCAATTTTGGTGAGCCTGTGCAAATTGTAGTCTGTTTCCTGTTCTTAGCTGACAGGAGTGACACCCGATGTGGTCTTCTGCTGCTGTATCCCATCTGCTTCAAGGTTTGACGTGTTTTGTGTTCAGAAATGGTTTTCTGCATACCTAAGTAGTAACGAGTGTTTATTTGAATTACTGTTGCCTTTCTGTCATCTCTAACCAGTTTCTCCCTAACCAGGGAGAAAATCCCAGTAGATCAGCTGTTTCTGAAATACTCCAGGCCGATTGGCACAAACAAACATGCCACGTTCAAAGTCATTTAAATGCTCTTTTCTTTCCCATTCTGATGCTCAGTTGGAACTCCAGCAAGTTGTCTTGACCATGTCTATATGCCTAAATGCACTGAGTTGCTGCCATTTGTCTTAACAAGCATTTGAACAGGTGTACCTTATAAAGTGGCTAGACTGTGGTAAAATGGGCAATAAATAGAATAAATATGCAATAAATATAGGTTGATTATACACAAGTGATTAGATAAAATATGTGAAAACAAGTATAAATAAATCCTTTATGTTGAAAGGATTGCTTGTAAACATTGATATCATCCAATACGAGGGCATATTTTTATTGTGGCATTAGTCTATTAGTCTGAGTGTTACTACACCATAGCCAATAGAGTGTTTAGACCCTCCTCTCTCAGCTGTTTGCGCTAGTGAAGGAGACTAGAAGTGACGCCAATGTAGCTGAATCATCATAGCGGTACATTCATCATATACTTTAAGTGTTGATATTAAATTCTGTGACTTATGATGAAACACTAGAGAGAGTCTTATCCGGAGGGCATGCTCAAGCTAATGTGCCGATCCATTGCACTGATGAGTTTTTTTTGTTCGGCTAGCCTATTTGCTAATGTCCAACATTTTTTGCCCATTGTTCTCAGTGTAAACAGCGCTTGTAGCCATGGTCGCTGCTAACTTGAAGCTAACAGCTAATGTGTATTATCGTTGTTAACTTACTAAAATGTCTAACAATAAAACTGGATATTTTTATTGTGTTCTGGAATGTGAGTGGATTAGCTCTGTCAAGTTACATGTTTTGAAACTGTGTTTTATGTCAAATTTTAAATTGTTGTATTAACCGTTGCGGCCTAATGGCCCGATAGAACCCTGCTAATGACCATTGAGACACTAATACTAGTGATTGCTAATGAGGTCGGATTTTCATGCACTTCATTCATACATTCAGGGCTATTATGCGTATTTTAAATGTATTTCTGTGTATTTGTGTTACATCTATGTATTGTTATTTTGCGCCTCAGTAATAACTATGTATTATGCTTATGTAATTTATTTCAAATGATAGTTGATATATTGCGAAATTGAATATGTTGTACAACTGAACTAGAAACATGATACTGTGATTAGTTATATTGAGTTAGCTCTAAGTTAATTTTATGTTGATCTATTCCATATAGGTCAGGGGGTTTTTTTGTTTGTTTTTTAAGGAGATTCAGAGTTTCCAGACATTCCAAACATCTAGATACCTCAAAAATGTATGACTGTCAGACATATTTAGTGGTTATCCCCATATAGGAGTGACTAGCTATTAAGTAGCTGTTATATATATATGTGTGTGTGTGTGTGAGTGTGCGTGCTTTTTGAGGGAAAAAAACAGAAAAACAAAAGGGAGGAATGCATTTTAAATTTTTGCCACGATGGCACCTGATTATTTGTGCATTGATTAATCATAATCCCACAAGTCCTATGCCACAATGTGAAATTACCTTGTACTTAATGTTCAAATCAAAAGTAAACAAACTTACACTGCTTCAACAAAGCTTTTAAAACACTAAACTTTAAACCTCGATCAGAGTCAATGCCACTGAGAAGAGCAGTATTTATCTATTAGTTGTCTGGTATGCATGTCAAACTTCCAGGGAGGATGCCAGGGGGCTATCAGAGCATCACAGCAGAGTAAAGGCTGGCCTGTAAAACCACTGCAAAGTGCTGAGTAAAACATACTGTATCAGCTGAAGATTTGGTTCACTCCTTCTCTTTTCTATCTCTCTCTTTGTGGGTCATCCACTCTTGGAGCCACTGCCTGCAGGACACGTGACATTAAAACAACAGACTGATACCAGAGAACCTGTAGGGAGTGAACCTTGAGTCGTTGTGTCTACAGATCTGTCCCTGAGACTATTGTTTGCTCTCAACTCACTCAAGTGACACAGCTTATGAAAGACAGAGGAAAAAATCCACTCCTAACACAGAGACACTGCCACTAATAGAAAAAAACAAAGATAATAAACCTTATATTTCATATAAAAAAAATTCCCAACTCACTGCGGAGACAAAAACACATAAGCCGGAACTAACTGAACTGAACCAGTCACGACACATTGTTTGGCATTTCTCAGGTGTTTGTATTTCACATGATTTCGCATCTCCTACCACAATCCATTTAATCAAGTGTGTGTGCCTTATTGGTGGGTCACAGTGCACTGCCTTAGATGAGCATCAACCAGCAAAGATAAGTGGACATGGCCACCCCTCTGACATTATCTCTGTTAGGATGCTCCAACTGATGGGCGTCCTTACAGAGATGATATCCAGTGCTGTTAACACGTGTGTGTTTTGGTTTCCCAGTGATGTGGACCCACAGTCAACAAAGCAAAAGAGGAAACTGTGTTTTGATTACGCAGACCTGTTCACTTCAGTTGACAGGTTAGGGAGGACTGCATATTTCATCTGTTTTATGATTCAAGTAGTTAAAAATTGTAAGGTGTGGGGAAAGTGACTTGTAGCAGATCTCAGTATAAATGTTGCTGAACCACATTTCAAGACAGTAAGACAATTAGGTGCTAAGTACCTGTTAAATATATATATATATATATATATATATATATATATACACACACACACTCTATAAATGTACTTGGCAGGATATGAGCCACTGTCAAAACAAGACATAGAACTACAGGGAAAACATACTGAAGTACAGAGATGAAAATACTTCGGTTCAGTACCAGGGACAGCTCCTCACATAAGACATTGAAAAGCAGCAAGTCCACACAGCTGTGAGGCAGGAACTAGGGATTGTTTGTCTTTTATGACAAACAATTAATTAATTATGAATGAATTTACTAACACATCTTTTGCTACTTAATGAAGTATCAATTATTCAACTAATTGTTTCAGTTCTAGTTATACATAATCATTTATGGATGCTGAGACAATGAGGAAGGACACACACACACACACACACACACACACACACACATGTCATTTCTATTCAACTGAAATGAAGGTAATGTGTGATGTGTTTCTTTGGTGAATTACCATATAAATAACTTTCATTGCTTATTCGACTTTGTTTAAGAGCCTGAGGTCAGCACAGGAAACAGAAAGACTTCCCTCAATTAGGCCAGCTGTTTACTTTAATCAAACATCTGGTCTATAAGATACGAGGAAGCAGCCAGAAACCAAAGAGAAACAAAAAAACAAATAATACATCAGTGCAATAACACCCTTTGTGCGTGATAAAACAGACCAGCAGAGTACTAGCACACACTGCAAACATAAGCAGCCTACTAAAGCACACAGGCCCTAAAGAAGAGACCTGCAGGTCAGGTGCAACTAGGGGTCATATTTGATTAGGTCATTTAAGGCTGTGTGTACATCCATCTCAGCCGTATTAAGAGACAGCATAAGGAATGCATCAAAGGCAGTGCACTTCCATATATAACCTGCCAAGTGACGCATCTGTTCATCTTCTTAGTTTCTCCTATGTGACCTGAAAAAACTATGTGACCCGAAAAGACTTCATATCATCTAGCTTGCTCAATTTGCTAAAACAATTGTGCTGATCAACTTTAACAGGCCTTGAGGATCTCTGGTTTACTACTAGCTGATCCTCCACTTCTTCATTACATTCTGCAGTGATGTGTTGCTATCAAAAAGGCGATGACTTGGAGGTAGAGAACCGGAGGACAGGCTGCTTGATCAGCAATTCTCTCAACCTAGTGAAATAAATATCTCAACAGTTGTTAGATGTCCATATTAATAATGTAATCACAATGCAATAAGAATGAGCCTTATTATAGCCTGTGGTTGAATAAATTGTTACTTAGCCTTCTGTTCACTTTTTAGTAGTTTTAGAAATTATAATAATTAGCCCTTATAGTTAATGTATTTAGGAATGTTATGATTGAGTAATATTGAATAGAAGAAATAGACTCCTATTGCCTCTTTATAAGGTTGTACGCAAACTATTTGAAGCTATAACCATGGTTGATTGACTGAAGTAAAACCTATGTAGCTATTGCAGGTAATTGCAATTAAACTAAAAAAGAGAGAGATAGGCTATTCAATTCAATTTAATTTTATTTATATAGCGCCAAATCACAACAACAGTTATCTCACAGCGCTTTTCATAAAGAGCAGGTCTAGACCGTACTCTGAAGTTATTTACAGAAGCCCAACAATTCCCACCAAGAGCAAAAAATTAATAAATTATATAGTTAATTCATAAGCTAACGTTCATTCATTTTCCCTGATACACGGTATCATATATTTCACTATCGCTTAACTGAAAAATAATGTAAAGTGACATTTAAATGACCTACTCCCCCTGCATCTGTTTGGTCTTGATAATAATTTGTAATATTTTTTATTTTATTTACCCTATTCACTACTCACAAACATTTAGCTGTAAATAAATGTTTTCATGTATCACCAAGTTTTTGTTTGTGAGAAGCCTGTTGCTATGAGCTACAGACTATGATCAACGCAGGTAATAAGGCTGTTTGTATTTCTTTATTTTACCCCAGGGTTGGGGATTGTGCCCCTTTGAGCGAACATTTATTAATGTAGATTTCGCTCTACTATATTACTACTAGACTGAAAGTATCATGATGCTTGGCCAGAAAGACTTAGCTTGCAAAAGCTCCTCAGTAAGTGTATATTAAGCTGCCGAGGGCCTGACACAGATTCTGGACACAGTCTTGATTAAAAAATCTGACTGCCTTCACATGAGATGTGCCACTCTCAATGAGACTGACACCAGGGAAAAGAACCAGGAAGGACTAGAAAACTACATTATACAGCTTTTTTCCTGCCTTTGACTTCAAATAATAACCACAAAGTTAATGTGGAGCAACCACTTCCCCATATCCACATATATACACACAGCGACACAAAATATCTCATTTCCACAACTGTACTCTCATGTGTGATGTCTTTCTTTTGTGAATTACCATATAAATAAGAGCCACTGCTTATCAAGGTTCATTTTAAAACGCCTGTGGTAAGAGCTGGAGGGAGAAAGGGTGAGAGACACAGTATACCTGGCTCTG
>JAPMOB010240788.1:0-32500 GCA_029875015.1 Lepomis gibbosus | reverse complement strand
TTGTCTGTATGTTGTATCTTTGCGTGCTTGACTGTGGGTGATGTAGGTAGCCCTTGTCTCGGTCTGAAGTCTTCTGCCCATGGCGTTTTTATTTATTCTGTTGGTACTGGTGCTGTGTGTCTGTGGCAATCACTGTCCTGCTCTCTTATTATGTTAGAGAGACAGAGTGTGTGTATGTCTTTGTTCGCAACACAACTAACCTACATACAAACCAATATTGAAATTGCTTAATGTTCCTTAAATATAATGAAAATACCATAATTGTGCCAGAATGTTTGCTGGTGTCAGTGATGCACCAGGCATTGCTCACACTATGTAGCAAAATCACATTCACAACTTAAAATAAGTTCAAAATTGTTTTGTAAAAACTGTGGTTTGAATGTCTATTTTAACTACTTTGTATAACGTTTGCAGTCATGTTTTTTTTTCTTCCACATATTCAACACAGATGTTGAATTCAGAGGTTAAAATCGTCCCTTTTTAGATTTACATGCTGGGATTTCTGGCACTGATTCAGCAGTGCTCAGCAGGTGCTAATAATATACAACCAAATATTTACTAGTTAGTCTTGTGTAGACAATGTATGAATGTTTATGCAGATACATCTGTACTCGGCTTTTTTAAGGACAAATAAGAACATTAACAAAACACATGAAATTATCAGAATAAGGGCGCTTGAGCATATCTGGTATCAGTGAGCCATCAATGCCAAACTGACCAACCTGTTAATATATACAGTACCTAGTGCTCATGTACTACGGGCAATGTTGGAATATTTCTATGCATATAAAAATGTTTAGCAAATCCGCTCAATTACATGTTATAAAATAGCGTAAGCAGCGTGTAGTGTCTGTCTGATGAAAAATGGATTCTCCCACAGAGTTCCTTTGGATGTGAGATTAAAGAGTAATTACATCATGACATGCATTGATTATTGCTACGTGAATGAAGTCAATCACTTTGTTTACTCAGGACAATTCCAGCGCCTATTTTCTTTCTTGCACTGATTGTGTGGGGTGATTGGGACCATGTTATTATGCATTGCGATACCAGAGCATCTCTGTGATCGGAGCATATGTGTTTTTTTTAATATAATTTCAATGAGATAAGCAACCAGGGTTAATTACAAACGCATTAAACTTTCCTTCAGAGCGTCTAAAGGTGATGCTTCAAATTGAACCTCTTGACTTTATGTATTCTGCCAGAGTGGAACTCCGAGCAGAGTGAAAACATTCAAGGCATGCCACTCGCAGAAACTGAAGAGTCAGTTGCAGAAGTGAATGATTAACTGACTCTCAGTTACCCCATTATGTCTTTATGCTCTGTCTGTATGCACCTGTCTTTGTAGTTACTGACAAATAAAGTACAGGCATCCATTACTCTCCACCCCTCCGCCTAGGGGATGACCCTCTTCTGCCCCACAGCAGAAGTCCACAGATATCTGGCTACATTGCTTCACTATGCTTCTCTCTGTTCCCCCATGGTGCTCTGTCAGCAGGCCCACATGTCACTGTCAGCAGGCGGCTCGTAGGGCATCCAGGCTGGGCCACCAAGCCCATCAACACCTCTCTGGGGGCCCTGGAGCCACCCGCAGGCTAGCTGTGCCGGGTCAGGCCGGGCAAGTCGCGGGGTTGAATGGAGGTGGACTATGTCCCGAGGAGAAAGACTGATGAAGGAGCAGAAGTTCTGCCCTGATTAGAGCATATGGTCTCCCCAGTTATCCTGGAGCTTGTTGGTCACCTCTGAATGAAACCCCCCGTAAAAGCAGGCTTTGTCACTGTGTTCAATGTAGGGAGGCTGTGTCTGTCCTTCTTTTTGGCAAAGCCTGGCTGCCCAGTAGGCACTGAGACACCAGAATGAGCAGAGAACAGCTGTCCCATTCAGAGCAGACTGCTGCCCTGCGGGAAACCCTCTCTATAACCTCCCAGCCTAGCGCATCAGCACCCACAAACACACAGAGGATATTTGGCTCTGTGTCTTCCTCTTCCCTCTCCCCTCTTTTTTTGCTGCCTTTTTGTCCCCTGGCTGCCTTCTCGGTTTGGATTTACTAAACAGACCAAACAGAGCAGATAAAGCAGACTAGTGTGAATAACTTCAGTCAAAATGTCTCTCCACATTTTTCGACACCAGAAACTGTGTCATGCATATAGTAATTTTCATTCAAGAGCAAGTACCAACTAGTAAATTTTATTTGTGTGATTTTTGTCTATGGACATGGTCTCTGCACTAATCAGAGAGCATCTGAAAATCACTGAATGAGAGGGCGAAGTTATGGACAATGCTTCTTGTATGTGTTGTTGTTAATTACTCAGTCAGTGTGTTAGCTCAGATTCTCTGCTCAATGTGTGAAGGAATGAAGTGGGCTAATGTGATTACACTGATCAAACAGAAAAGAGACTGACAGCGAACTCCTTCACATGTGGTTCTTGGAAACACAAATTAAAGCATTTGGCCAAGACAGTCTGACTTTGAGCCAATACTGCTTTGCCTCAGGTTGTGTGTGTGCTCAGTCAAGTGTTCAGGATACACATGCATATAATATGTGTGGTTTCTTCACTACTGTTTGCTGCTCTCATTTTCGTTTTTTTTCCATCATCAGCTGGGTTTCAACCATACCTGTGTACCCTTATACTCTCACAGCTGCGCCAGTGCATTGATGTATAATCTTCTGATGAATTCCTGTGAGAGGAAACAAACTAATGCTCCTCAGGGGTTATCTGAAGAAACTCTTACCCTCTTCAGCCTCTGCTTGGTAGTCAGTGCTGCCTCCGAGTGAAGAGGCAGTATCCAGCACAACAACACTCTTGAGCCTCTATACTTGGATGGCACCAGGCGGATCATATCCTGAGCAGAGAAAAGCAAAGTGTGGAGCCTACAGGACCATCAGCATAACAATGGGCTCTTCTCATCCTGTATTACAGCTAGAGCTCGACCGATATGGGTTATTGGGGGCTGATGCTGATATTAAAGTGAAAAAGAGGCGATTTGTGAGCCGATATTTTGAGTTTAAGAATGATTTGGATAGTAGACCCCTGTACTGTATAAACTACACTTAGAACAGGCCGAAATTGAAAGCTGGTATGTATGTGGGCTATAAAAGCTTTTCCTAAATGAATAATGTTAATACATCGATTCGTCAGAAACTATAGTTTAACGGCTCATTAATTTTAGCGCTCTTCCACTGATAAACCCGGCATTAGCATTGTGGCTAATTCAACAATCACGTAACGTTCAACTGCTGTAACGTTACGTGATTTTAGAGAATATTTAGAAGTGTTGAACTAAGGTCAAATGTGGACCGTAGAACTGCCACGGTGTTTAAAATAAATGTACAGTTACGTCTGTCCAGTAGCGTAGCTTTCAACACCCAACTACCGTAACATTTAACTGCTGTTTAATGTTACCCAGGAGATGGCAGTGGAAAAACGGGAGGGTTAACAACTCATGAATATTTTCAGGAGAGGAGAAGTGACTGGGTCTGTTTTTTATTTTAATTATTAAAGTCATGTTATGAACTTGACAAAAGACCAACTCACCACTCACACAGCCATCGCGTGTTTCTAAATGCTGCTTGTAAGCTCTGATAAACTCGGTCAGCTAATTTTTTTCTTCTATGGTTTTTGTGGTGAGTGTTAACAGGGGAGCTGCAGCTGGTCGCCCTCTGGTGGGCAAACTATGCAACACCCATGACATGAGTGAAGGATTTGACTCTAGGTTTCTTTTTTAATAGTCATATATCTGCTGTTATAAATGTCTGATGCCGATTAAATGCAATTAGCTCATATCGGCCGATAACATTGTCCGGCTGATATATCGGTCAGGCTCTACAGCATACTGCAAGTGGTTACAATACCAAAGACATCTTGAAGCATATCAAATCAGCACCATATTCAGCGGTTTTAAGAAGAGTAAACACCAACAGAAATTTAATTTCAGAGATTCTGACTGCTTTTTAAGAAATTGGTGAGATGGTAATGTGTGGAGAGACAGAAAAAAATGACATAATATATAGAAACCACCCTTTCTTCACAGTGTGGTTAGGCTCATCCTTAGAGATAGGGTGCAAGGAAGGAGCCAGGACATCCGATAAAGTTTCGGTAGAAGTGGTTCGAGCATCTGATTAGGGAACCCCCTGGAGGCCTAGAATAAGGTGGAGAGATTATCGCATTTGGCCATTGAGTACCTTGGGATTCTCCAGGAGGAGCTGCAGGAAGTAGCTAGGGAGAGGAGCGTCTTTTGTTCCTTTGCTTACCCTGCTACCACCTGAGCCTATAGACCTGGATGGGTGGCAGGAAGTGGATTGATGGATGGATGTATAGTAAATATTTTTAATTTTTTGTCTTTTTTTATTTAAGTTACTCTAAACTTTCTTATGCTACAGTTATGTATGCTTGAAAGTAGAAGGCATATGGTTTGCCTTTGGTTCCTCATTTTGTTGCAGCAGAGCTGCTCCGCCCCATTCGCATATATTCCAAGGCAAAATGTAGCAGGCCTTTTCCAAATTACTTGAAAGATGCACTGAATTTTTAGAGGCCTCTCCTCGTCTTTTACTGGAGTTCCATTGGGGATTGTTTGTTGTGAATATTACATTAATGCAAGTAGGTAGTGATTATGCAGGCTACTGCAGGCAAAAGTAAAGTCAGTCTGTGTATGAACTGTGTGAAGTGTGTGAACAGTGATTAGAGTGCCTTTATGAAAAGTGGCTTGTTTGCATCTGTTAAAGACTGATTTGAAAAAGTTTAGTCATGTCTGCTTACATCAGACACAAGTTCTGTGAGGTTAGCTTTTTTTTTTTAAATCATCCATCGCAGGAATGCTGGAACTTGTATTTTGTACACAAAAATCTAATCTGTAATGTCACTTGAGAGCAAAACATCTTTCCTATAACGCTGATCAGCATTCTGCAGCATATTTGCATCTTACATCTTGAGTAATTGGGCTCTTGGAGCAGTGAACTGCCATGCACAAAATCGCAGCATGAACAGCCCGCAGCCTTTCCTCAGAGTCTGGACTTTCAGCAGTGGCTTTGCACTCTGAGGTTGCAGACGGGGGCTTTGGGGGGTTTGGAAGAAGAGGAGGTGGGTTTATGTACAGCCACCACAGCAGTTTTACTTTTCGGAAACCTTGCGGCTTGCATTTGTTCTCCATTTCTCATTCTAGCCTCTCTCCTGCTCCCTGGGGAGTCACCCCCTATATTTATCAGTTTCTCTGCAGTCCCAGCCAGACCCCCCCCTTTTTCCATCTCCGCCAGCTCCACAGCCTCCTCGGGTTGAAACGGCAACTTCTGTAATGGATCTGTTGGGGACCTGGTGAGAGACAGGGGTCGTGACATTAGGTGGGCTGATAGTGTGTTTACCTGCTGCCTGGCACGAATACAAGAGCTCTGTGGAAACGTGTGGCGATAGAGTGGCCGTGTCTGTGAAGTAAGCGTGTAAATGGAGACGGAAGCACTCTGCTTCCCTCCCACCCACACTCTCTATATCCTGACAAAGGAAAGCCGCTCACTAGGTCAGATAGAGCCAGACACTTTGGATGAGTGGAGGATTGCCCCTCCTGCACTTCTTTCTTTCCTCCCTGTCTCTCTTCCCTCTTTTCAACCTCCGTCTGTCTCTTCCCTCTGCCACTTAGCCTCAGCGTTCGGAGGAGGATTGCATAAGAGTTGGACGGCTTTTCCTCCTGGCAAGCAAAGGATTTTAATTGAAAAGGAGATCCGGAATGAAAACTCCCATTCCTTTTCAGGCCTCTGTTCTGTGAAAGCACGGAAATGTACCAGGGGAAAGAAGACGAAATGTACAGGGGAGTCGGTGAAAGAAATAGGTCATGCTCTTAAAACAAAATGAAAGAGAAGGAGCCTGACATCCAGCCTGTCTCTGCACTACCTATAATGATCCTGGATTTTTTTTAAAAAGTCTAACAAACTGCTCGCGTACAGCATACTTTTCTGTCCAGAGGTTTCTGCAATAAAGTACAGCAAAATAGTTGGTCTCTTGTGTACAGAATAATATAAAGGAGGTACTGAACCATTATTGTTTTGTAATAAAATAATATTGCAGGAAGCCTTACGGGATGTAGCCTGTGAATTATGTGTTTTTGTATCGAGTTTATGTACACTTTTAGAAAGTCTTACAGTGATGGATGGGCACCTGCCAGTGAATGTGAGTTTTATGTGTGCCTGTTTGTCCCTGCTCAAAACAAAATTGGAGATGACAGGTGTTGCTGTTTACTATAATGCTTTAAACTAACTCCTACACCTGTTTCTTTATTAGCTTTACAGAAACGCCCTCATTAATAGTTTTGATTGAGGGTTAATCACTGAATAAGATTGACACCGCTGTTGAGTGGCCCATAATCTGAAATGTTGAACTTCCACTTGCCTCAGTGGAGCTGCTCTTTACCCAGCAGTTAATACTGGTTGCACCAAATCAGCCATGAGATGTGTAGACCTATGTGAATGTGAAGCAAGGTCATGCTGACAAAGGGTATTTGTGCTTTATTGCACAAATAAACAAAGCATCTGTTTCTCCATCTGTCTCTCCTCTGAGAATACCAACCTGTTTGGCTTTGCTTCTTGTGCCTAAATCATACTCTCTATTGTTAAGACCCATTGCCCTAATACCTCATACCTTTGTCAGCATACTGATGATGTTTACTAATGGGATTGGTTGTCCACTGACAGAGGTGGGACTGGATCAGCTGATGTTTATCAGGCTGCAGATGTACTAAATCTTGCAGAATTGCCCAGGAGACCTAAGTAAGTCTGAAACAATAAGTGTGCGCTGGCATCCCCACAGCAGACCTTTCAATCTACAAACAATGTTAACGTTAACTCAGGATCCCTCTGGCTGATAATTTATTCAGCAGAACTGAAGGCCTTACAAGGTTAAGATCCACAGAGTCAAAAGGCTGCTTTGCCTATTAATTGCCTTTGATCAGTAGTTGATGCATAATTAAAATAGCCTAAGAGAGCTAAGGCGGGCCCTGGAAAGTGTTGAATCAGAGAGTCGGGGTTTCAGAGAGCAGGATCTGATTGCTTGCTTTGCTGAAATGCTGCCAGTGCACTAGGAGAATTGAGATGTGAAACAGGC
This sequence comes from Lepomis gibbosus, assembly GCA_029875015.1. Classification (NCBI taxonomy): domain Eukaryota; kingdom Metazoa; phylum Chordata; class Actinopteri; order Centrarchiformes; family Centrarchidae; genus Lepomis; species Lepomis gibbosus. The sequence continues at coordinate 25,415 of JAPMOB010240788.1, read as the reverse complement.
AGGTATCCTGGGGTTTTATTCCTCATTTATAAAATGATCTTTGTCTTTCCTTAAGAAGATTAGTTCCTTTTTGACAGACAGTATATTTTCTGCTGTCTTAAAGCCACACTTTCATATATACTACAAGATAACTCAGACTCTAGTGCTGCTGGTGTTACAGTTATGTATTCAGTTTCCTCAATATATAAACCTTATGACTGATTTATTGTCACTTTAGAACAGGCTTCAGGCATGTTCTGAAATTCAGACTAGCCCTTTGGATGTGGGGCAGAGAGTCTGTTTGGCAAAGTCACTTTCTGAAGAGTATGAGTATGCCTCCCCCCCTTCTGCTGTGACAGGCCAGATAACATGTGTTAATAGGATTAATAGGATTGATGTTTCTTTTGGGGGGCTTTTTTGGATCACAACAGAGCATTCACAGATGTGATGATGTCCGAAAAGCGCTTTCTAAAAGGTTTTTTAGATTCAAAACCACAGTTAAAAAAAGCTTACACTTCAATGGATTAAATAAAGAAAATGTTGGCATATTTTAGTTGTCAAAAGTGAATGGATTTTAACCTGATATGTGCAGAGTCCTTTAGGAAATGAGATATTCCATTTGCTTTAAAGAAAAATCTCAATCAAAGAAAATTTGTAATAACATAATATGAATGATGTCTCTTTGTTGGCTACACGTTTTTTCATTGTTGTCTTGCATGTGGTGTTGATTGTTGCTGCTTGGAAACCCATTAACTCGAGTGGATTCACCTGTGCCTCAGTCAGCATCATACCCATCCACATTGCTGGATGGCAGAAAATGATGTATGTCTAACTAATGGCAATGAAAACTGCTTATTGCCCAAGCAACACACCTGACATGAGACAGCAAAGATAACAGCTCCAGCTTTTCTACATACAGCCAGTTTTTACTTTGTGATGCAGGTACACAATATTTATATTATAATACTATAGTGAACAGTTAAGTTACTGTTCCTATTATTACTTAATCCACTGAGCTACATTGTCCTAATGATATTCAGTGTCATTCTTTTCAGTTGTCATTATTTATTCCAGTACTTCTAAAGCCTTTTTAGTGTCCTCAAGTTTACATGCTCATATGATCCATTATCTGGAATATAAAAACTAGACTTTTCTGTGAATATTGGTGGATTGGTAGCAAAATATCATCGAATCTGAGAAACACACATTTTCCCAAAAACATAAAAATATAAATCTGTCAAAACTTTGCTTAGAAGTTAATTCAAACGCAAAAATCCATGTTTTAACATGTAAAAATTCTAATTCATCTCTCGCTCTGTTTAAGCCATCCACACATCCTTTTTATAAGGATGACTCAGTCTCCTCTTGAACCATCATGTTCATTATGTCACATCATGGCCAACATCACAGACAGTGTAGGTGTATTTTTATGTACAAGCCCTGAACAATGGATTGCAGTTGAGGCTTTCTAGAGGTAATTCTGGATGCACTTGTACTAGGCTGACAAAATTGTGAACTCCTGTTGCCATGCTAAAAATGTTAAAACACATTGGTGGTATTGCCACCCTTGTTATCCAGTTTGGTAAATGTAACTCGAGTTGATGACATAGGCACAGTTTTATTGTTGATAACATTGGCCAGAATAAAATCCAATGTAGTGGATCCAGTCCCACAGAGATTAGTTCTTTTCTAGTAAATTGTGGCCATATCTTATTTAGAAAATGGGGAAAAGTTTGAATTACTGTGAAAATGGTGTTCTGTGTTGATTTCTGTCCACCTGTGATGACCTTAAACTCGAGGTCAGTGGTGCAGGGATTAGTACTGTTACGCTATTATTAGACTCTTCTGACACATCAAGTTGGCTCTCCCATCTGGCTTAGTGTGTAACAGCCAAATCTCTGCTTCTGGATTGGCAGCTCTCCTTCCTAGCTGATTTATATTCATAGAGTCCTGCACAGCCCTGACCTGACCTTATATTTCAACATCAGGTTGTCCCTGTTGTTGAGAAGCCTGCTGATCCCTGTGCTTGATAAATGCAGTTAGGATGGTGCTCCCATGTGGACACTGATGTAGCAATCATATTAATAAGGAATAAGCACTGCAGATGTTCTAAATAAAGCACAGCGGTGGTGTGTGTTTTCTCATGGTAATTATTCCCCTAACTCTGCACTGCACTGTGTTTTTATATGCAGCTTGACAATGACAGAATTAATTTATTCCTATTACTCAGGTAGAATTATTTCATAGAGAAACAGCAGCCAGTAAACAACGGGCACCAAAGTCATCCAAGCCTCCTCTATGTGAAAGCATTTGGGATTTGACATTTGACTGCACTCTGTCAGAGGTTCTGGATTTGACAACCTGTGAGAAACTGTTGCTCTCTCTCAACTGACACTACAGGAGAAATCTTTATCAGCCTTCTGTGGAAGTGCAGGAAGACCTACACTCCTAACATCGAGTTTCATACTAAGGGGAACAAGGCATGGAGCACTGCCACCCTATCGTGCAAAGTTTAATACACGTTCTGCATTGCTCAAGTGCTTGTAAAATAAACAGATAGACCACAGGGCACTATCATTCTGCCTGGCTGTGTAATATGATAAGCAAGCAGATCTGAAGTCAAGTGGAGTGAAGATCAGCCTGCACACCTACACTGACTTTTGGCGTGGAAACTAAAAAATCAGTTCTTGTCTAGTGCAGATGAGTTTCCCAACAGGGTTATATCATAGTGGATACATGAGACACTTCTGTTCCTACATCATAAAGCATGTGAACAACAGAAGGATCGCAAACAGTATTTATAGGAACAACACATGATTATTTTCCCTCACACTTTTTAACTTATTTAGCCCAAATTAAACTTAAACACGATAAGCCAGAAGTGACACACATAAATCAGTGGATCAGTATTTGTGAAAATGTGGTTGACTTTATTGCCACTCTACAAAAAATTATTTATATTTACTGTTCGCTAAGTCTACACATGTCAAGCTTTCCGTTCTTGCAAAGCAGATTTACCAATCAGAATTTATAGTTATAGTATAATTTCTGAAATTGCTTTCTTGATTACAAGCAGAGGTTGACGGCACTCAATTTCACTAAATAACATGACTCCATGAGTTAGTTGAAAATGGTGTCTACAGCAGACCTGTTTAAAGCAAGAACTATGTTGAAGGCTTGTATTATGCAATCTATGGCTACTGAGGCTAAAGCTACATGACCCAGGAAGGAGTCAGCATTCTCACCAGTCAGTTGATGATCCATGAAGTTAGATTGACGCTTTATTTTCACTTTTACTAAAGAAAAGGACAAACTCATGAGTTTGGGAAAATATTACACTATCTTGGGTAATGAGTTTAGCTGAAGTTACTGGAGTGTCATCTTCCCCAAATCCAATGTACAGCAGTTCAGAGCAGCTAACATTATCAGAACCTCTGGTATAGTAGCACCCAGGACCCCACAGTGCCTGTTCCAGTCTTGAACGGGGCATTTTCAACATAACCTGTTACCCCACAAAATAATGTAATGTTAACAAATGATGTGCTCCTTGGCCTTGCAAATAACCCTACGTACTGTAGTGTTACTTCAGTAAGGACATGCCAATGTTTGCAGCTTATGTGCTTAGGCAGATGAACACACCATTTAATCTCAATCATTTTTACTGTTGCTGTTTTTGGTTTTGAAAAGTTGATAACAACACCACCCCTCAGACTACAGACCCACCAACAGTGCAGCATCCCAGGTGCAGTCTGAGGTTTAGTGGCACCCTCCACTTACAAGCTCACAGCAGGAACACACCCTCCCATTGCTGCTAAGAATCCAACCAGCCACCTTTCAATTACCAGCCGTTCTCTCCACCTCCTTTGTCCACCTCCTGTCGGCACCATCTCCGGTACAGTTATATTGCAATTATACCAACTGACAGACCTGAAGCTCTGACTGTCACTCTAGATTCTAACAGCACACACCTATTCTGTTATGACACATTTAATAAAAATTTTCTCAATTTTACTGTGCAAAGAAATGGACGATATAATGCTAAACAAATGAAAGAAGCTGTAATGAGATTGTTCTGCTTTCTTGAACTGGAATTCATGTGTGGTGCGTTGATTGCCCGTGACATCTAATGGCATTATGAAGAATTAAGGGCATTAACATTATCTGGGGGAGAGCAGGTATAATCGAGATGTGGCACACGGTCAGCAGTCTGATTTAAGCTGTGTTTAAATGGCGGGAAAATAAGAGATCTAACTAGTGCTGATTCTGATTAATCTGATAACCGTTCCGACACAAGATGAATGCATTGTGAAATAAACCCATCTGGCGTCTCCCATTAAGAGGGCTATTAAGATGAATATTTAATGTTTGTTTTATTTAGCTAGTCATGAGCATGAGCAACAGCACATTTCATGTGCAAAGTAGAAACAAACTCTCGTAGAAGCAACATACTCCGCAGGTGCTCCCCTCTGAGCCCCTAGGATATTGGCAGCCATTTGTTTAAATGCATTCTGTACATTATTTTGGTAAACATAATGCTAATGAAGTGACTACGCTTATGTTATGAGAGTCATTTTCATTATGAGGAGTTTGAAATTTACATTCACTAATTGCTAGTTTTGTGTGCAGCTTCATTGAAAGGTTTGAACAATTTGCATGGAACTTCCCATTCTTGAATAATTCGGGATTATCGGTGAACCATCGTTACGTGAAGCTCCTTTAGCGATGATGTTCATTGGCAGAGCAACAGGAGGAAAAGACACAGTGCTGAGTGACCCCAGCCCATTAATGCGATCAACAGTGCTGGGAATGTGCAGGGGCCTGCACACACGCTCACACATGCATTATATATTTATATGGATAGAGAGTGACACGCACACACACACACACACACACACACACCCCTTATTCATTCTGTGACACATTTAGCTGTCTGGCCTTTGTTCTAATGGAGAACTGGCTTGGCTTTTAAAAGCGGTCAATTAAGCCCAATTGAGAGAAGGAGGGAAATCAGCGTGTTACTTAATGAATGTCAGGAGACAAGTAATTATGACATGTCTGGAGAATGTGACTCTGCCATGAAAATTAGCTGATCCTGACTGATGCATTAGTGAGAATAGCGATTTATGTGATGGGGATGTATTCGTTTCTAGCATGTACTCGTCTGTGGAGCATGACTTGTGAATGAAAATTAGCTGATTTATGCAGCCTTTGTTAAAGCAGAGTAGGATGGGTGGCCACCTTTTAAGAAGTTTTGACCACTGCAAACGTGAACTATTTTTGCTGTATGCTGGAACATGGCTGGAGAACAGTAAAAGCCTCAGAGAAGGTTTTTTCATAATTGCATACATATTTTTATGTACATGTAAAAAAAAGTTAATTACCTCAGTATTTAAATGTTTTAACTTTTGTTTAAACGTTTGTGTAGGATGCTGTGTATTGCATAAAGTGGAGTGACACTGCAGTTTGCTGTAGTTTTATTTCAAAAAACTATATTGATTCTACTTGATTTTCTCTGTCATAAGATTGTAGTTCTGCATATCCTCCTGTCTTTCCCAATGCCTACACTGTGCATTTCTAGTTTAAAGTCTTCTGTATAAATAGGGGGGGAATCGGCTTGCCTTAGGCATGTTTTGTATTTGTCCATAGTTTTTTTTAGAGTCTGTATTGTTTTCCTTCAAGCGCTGAGAATGAAAATGCAGACCATTTTTCTTCAGATGTTCTTCAGAAGGGCACATTAAGTCTTTTAAATTCAAAGAATGATATTTACCATTACTGCAACAGTTAATACAATTGCCCTGTGATGCATATTGCTGAAATCTGTGCAAATACAACTGCATTCACAACCAATGGATTAGAGTTGTTCTAGTACTTTCTTTCTTTAACCCTTCACTGTATTTCTCTATTTCATTCTGTTATTCAGTCTTCTTGCTGTCTGTAAAACATGTTGAAATTGCTCTTGGCCTATTTTCTGCTTCCTGTATGCTCCCTGAAGTCAGCAGAAGTGGGCTTTTTCATTGTACTTTTCAGCATTACCTTGTATCTTGTCATTCTAAACTAGTCAGCATGAAGGAAGTGAAGAAGATCTATATTTTATTGTGAAGGGACATCAGTAGCTTCTATCTCTGTTCTTTGTCAGTTCTTATCCATATCTGTAGCACGTCTGTACTGCCTCCCCCGTTGTAAGAATTCAATCAATTCCATAATTTAAGTGATATGGAGATTTGTGTTAATGATATGATGTTGATGAAAGACTAATTCTGTAAACCTTTCAGTTGATGTTATTAATTAGAGTAGGTGCATATTAATGTTGATGCTTTCCAAAATCAGGGGTCAACTTGCAGGAAAGATGACACCAACAATGTTTATACCAAATCTCTATGACCTATGGCATGTAGTCCCTCTTTCCAGCTTATGTCAGACTCTCTCTCTCTATTAGTTCTGTTTCGATCACTGGAAGTTGGAGATGACTGTTGTTCCACTTAGCTATAAACATAGACTGTATATAAAAAGGCTAGAAGTGATCTCTGTCCTCCTGCCAGCCATCAGTGTTGTAAACACAGCAGCACTCCTTGCCAAAGTACTTCCACAGATGGCTCAATGAAGCACTCTGCCTTGTTGTTCCTGTTTATTCAGCACTGCTCATCCCCATAATGAAATCGCTTCATTACAGCAATTTGCACTCATTCAGCATTCTAGGAGAGCATACAGATGCTCAAGTTGCACCGATAAGCGTCGAGAAAATGAACTAGTCCCACTCTGCAAAAAACAATTCAAAGTCATTTAGATGACGGTGAGAACTTTTCGTGTTTGTCAGATATATATTTAGGCAACCTGTGTGGATCATCCTGTCTGACATACACACACACACACACACACACACACACACACAAACACAGCAAATATGGTGGAGTTGTTGGAGTAAATCTCAGAGAAAGACATTGTATTTGATGGCCTTTTTCTGAGCGCTCTATGCAGTATATGTTAGTGGTTGTGTTTGTTCTTTAGGGAATAATGTTCTTGTAAGAACAGCGGGCGTCAATGTCTCATTGGAAAACTCCATCTGATTACCATAGTCATTTGTTTCAAGTGACCGTAAATTGGTTAGATGAAAATATTGGCACACCATTGTAGTGCTCAGCCAGGCTAAGGACCAAAAAGGAAAACCCCTTCACCCAAACGATTCACCTCACAGCCACAGAAATCCTCTTCAGGCCCAGTCACACCACTGGTCGTGACTCAATACGTCCTCTTATAAAAGTACTCTTTGTGTCATTTCACGGCACTTCAAAGCACTGTGTCGGTGCTGCAATACAATGTTGTCAAAGGAAATACAACATAGGAATAGTTTGAAGTGCAATCTTAGGCTTACAACAAAGTGAGTCATTCTCCGCGTTTCTCTCTGCCAAGTCTCACTTATTAGTCCATTCTTCTCCTGTCACTTCACCTGCTCATTTTTCTTTCTTGTTCTGAGGTGCAAAAACTGAGATAAGATTCTTTTTTTTTTCAGAAACTCTTTTAATGATACATTTGACAGCATTTTGGTCAACACAACCTAAGAAGCACCCTCAGTATTGAAAGCCCATACAGACTCAACCCTCAGACTTTGTTTCCAGTTCTGGCATCCAACAATTGCCCCTGAACCTGCTCTCGCCCTGAAAGCATCTGGAAAGTCATTTTCCTGGGCCATTTGAGAACCCAGTCATGTAAAAGATAAAGCTTCACACGTGTCTCTGTTTCCTTTCCCTTTAAACAACCAGGAAATTGAAAGCAATAATTCTTGACAGGATGGCAGAGCTGTCTGAGATGGGTTTTCCATGACATTTGAGTGTCATTTGCGATCCCTCTACGCTCCTTTCACTTTTGCAAAGAGCATTTCTTTTGTGCTCATGTAGGTGGTGCAGACTTGTTTTACAATCTGTATTTGAATGCAATTCATTCCTAAGTGCACGCTCTTTCTCATCAGAGAAAGCAAAGCACACAGCACAGAGGATAAGGGTGGTCTTTGATCCACGGGAGCGCAGTGAATAAGAGACAGTCTGTCTGTTGATGGTCCACTGTTGGGGTAATTGCAATTTACATTGAAATTGTGTATTGAGATTTTTACAGACAGTTGAATATTTCACAATCAAAGTTATCTGTTGTTTTTCCATCAGTGGAGATTACCTATTACACTTTTAACTGTGATGTTTGGTGGAGATGGAGACGTCCAATAAACTCTGCTTAGTGTTGGCTTATTTCACTTTACTGCAATGCGTTATTACTTCAAGTCAGATGTAGAAAACACTAAGATTTGTGGAGGCATAATATTCCCACTTATCACTTTTCTACTGCAGGTGGATCTTTGGAAGCATCCCTGTAAAATGCTGACTATCACACTGCTGCCTGAAGTGAACAGAAAAAAATTGCTTCTTTCAGTCATTACAATAGACACCTGTTAAAATTACCACTCCATTGTCCAACCTACACTCATCATCTATAACACCTCAAATGTTATAGAATTACCCAGAAATGCAGACCCTCAGGCATCTTCTGTTTGTACAATAAAGACATTTTTGGAAATTCATATTCGTTCTAACCATAGCTTCCTGATTAAGTCTTGTTTTGCAATTGGTATGCCCTCAGAGGGACTTGGACTCCATTTTTGCTTGCCCCCATATGTTTAGCATTTGGGTCCAACATGAAGGCTTGTGGATGGGCCTGGGGCCTTTCGCAATGTGGCAGATGGTGGATTATCCAAACAAGCGGACAAATTACCTAGGATTTCCCCCTGTGCACTGTTGAGAGCAGCAGAGGCCCTAGCAGCCAGACTGGCCAACAGTGGGTCAGCTGGCATGGAGGGTTGCTCACATACTGCCCTTTCTCACTTCCTGGCGTCTTTATCTTCTCTCTGTTTCCTTGCTTTCCCATTTTTCACTGTCAACTCTTACTCATTCCTCTACCACTTGGCAAAGTCTCAGTCAGCACAAACAGATCTTGGAGGGGTTTTCTTACAACACAGTTCTCCTTCGTTTAGGTAGATACAATGGCCTTGATTCGAGCATGATTTAAAGTAAAACTCTGCAGATGGGCTTGTTTTGACTGATTTCATCTCCCTCTGTTCCCTACAGGCAACGGTACAATTATGAGGAGAAGGCCAACAAATGGCCCATGTTCAACCAGAATCCATTGTAGTGAAAATGATAAAAACAAGCTAGTCAGTGCAATTAGTTCTGCTATGCTCCATTTTTAGGAGAGACACATACAAAGCTAATCTTGTTTACCCCTAACAGTTCTAGGAAGCCATGTATCACCTTCCAGAAAATGTTCAGGACACCTAATCTACCGTTGTCATACAATAGACCTTGATGGTGATAAATTATGCTTTCAGGATGTGAGTCTTATGTCTTAATAGTGATCAAATGCCTCTTTCCTAATTGAATTGTCTTGCAGGCATTACACGGTCCATGTAAGTGTGGCAGGACTGGAGCCAGGGAGGCTGCAGATTCTTGGAGCTCTCTTCAGATAGACCCTGAATGGCTAATGAGTGTTATTAATGAAGCTTGCTAATGCAAGCAGACGGCCATTCAAATGTAACAATTTCAAGGGAACAAAACCGTCATGATGGAATAATCCCCCTCATCCACGACAGTCTCATCATCCATTTCATCCATCCATGTTTTTATTCATGAGTTCTTGGAGTCGTCAATATTTTTTCAGCCGCATCTGCCACTCCACTCCTTGTATCCTATCAGGACTCGCTCGAGAGCTGGGCTCCCTGTTTCGCAGACTGCCAGTGGAAAGGTCAGCCATCATTTAGCCAGCGGAGGATGAGTTTGCTGGTGCCCCATCCTCCACAGTGTGTCCACAAGAATTTACACAACAGCAGTAGAAAATGTCAGGACATAGAGCGCATGGTGATAAGGCGCTTACGTCATTATTCTTGTCTACCTTGCTTAGAAGAATTGCCAGAGAACAAACTCTCAGCAAACAAGCATAGCAAGTGATGAATCATGCTGTTTTCTCCTGATTGATCACACTTTGTACGCACGAGCGAAAATGTCACTCCCATGAACTATTTTTTCCCCTTTTTGGCTGCAGTCTGTGAAGGAAAGACTGACAAGTTCTGGAGAATCTAAGCCAGAATAAATTTGCCCCTCCTGTTCCTGACAGGATTCTGGTGGCTTCCTATGTCTCAGCAGGAAGTGCAAGAAGTCAGACTTCTCGGTCTTTCATCTCCACGCCCACAGGACTGCAGACTCCATCTCCTCCATATGTTTAGTAAGCCATCTTGTACACTGCTGGAACATTCTGCCTTCATGTTTGCCAGTTTGTCTCTCTTCCTGTGTCTATCTCACAGTTCACACACAGACATATAGCCATACTGACACGCAGTATAGACTCCAAACTCCCACTCAGCCTAAATGAAAAGTTTCTTACACTCTACTAGAGTAGAGTGTAAGAAACTTACACACATACACGCTGAGATTTCCTCATCTGCCTAATTTCCTGTCATTCCCTTGGAGACTCCTTCTCAGCGAAAATATGTTTTATTCATTAGAGAAAACAGAGAACCCAAGTTAGAATTACACTTGTCAGAGGTTAACAGCACAACTGCGCGTAGCTGAGAGATTATGACTGTTCGACATTCAGCCACCTCACCAGTGTGGAATCCAGTGTGTGTGCTCCCTGAAGAGAGTGGATGAGCAGCACTCGGGTGGGAGGCAGCAGGTGCAAGAATGTGTTAGCAGCTCTGAGCGGGATAGGTCTTGTCAGCCCACCCTTGGCACACTATGAGGAGGAGGGGAGGAGGTGGAATTATTGTGGAGGCATGACGTCCGTCCATGGGTGTGTGCATGGTTGTCAGTCCCTGGAATTCACCTTGTGTATTGTATGTGCATTTGTGCCAGTCATCTGTGCCCTCAAATGTGTTCATGTTGCTGCAGGCCTTATATTTGTGTGTATGCCAGCTGACCTTTCTGCAGAATAGATCTGTATAGTGTAGTCGCCCACACACCTGGAGGAGAGGAGGAAACCAGAAGCCTTCCATTTGCTGGTTCTCTCACCAGCTGAAAACCAGGCTAACAGCAGAAATGCAGCCTCTTGAGGCCCTGACATGATATTTTAGACTTTAGTAATGGATGGTTTTACTCTACAAGGTGGAGTTTTTAAGTATGAGTATGTGTCTCTTTATGTATGCGCATAACAAGAGTGTGTGAATAATTATGGTAGAAAATGGGTGGTGTGGTATTCCTTCCAAATAGCATGACGTATAGAGGGAGATGGCTTAAATCAACATTGGCATTCCTTTACAAAACATTCTTGGCGGCTGCTCATAACCGTGTGATAGCGCACTCCCTGCCCTAGTGACAGAATGGACTTCATCCTGCTCAACGGTTGGGCTCTTTGTGTTTTGCTTGCATACACATTTTGTGAAAGGGATTTTGTCAAAGAAGAAGGCATTCCTGCTGGGGTTGAAAGAGGTGGCCAAACCTCATGGAGGATGATTACACTTTGATTACGTTTACATACTGTTACACATTTTCTGGTATCACATATATAGATTTTCTTCAACTTGCTGCTACGTCATAGCTTGGCACTCGCATCGACCTTCTGCTGTGATTTTTCCACAATGGCAGTAGCTTGTTATTGGTTCCGAGAAGGGGATGAAGCAAAGATTACTCACTCAGCATCATCCATTTTTATTGGCATGAGTGTTTTTACGGGATTGCCGTTGACTTTTAACTGTAGGGTACAAATACTCTCTGGATTGCCATGCAACTCCCTAGCATGATTCCAGTCAGATGCAATAGTGACACTGCCTTTTCCAAAACACTGCTGGCATAGATTCATTAGTGGTGTTTTTTTGGGACTTGGGCTATAAAAGTCAATGGAATGCTGACGGATGTTTGGCAGAGGTTCCCAGGCGACTAGTGGTGCTGCTGCTGCTGGCGAGGTTGGCGGAGTAGCCCACGTGGCATGCTGCAGCCACATATCTGGGGCCTAGCCAACAGAGAGATGTCATAAAAGTCAGGCATGTGGCTTTGCACAGCAGACACTGACATAGTTTTAATACGGTGTAATACTTGTTCAGCTATGAGCACTGATGAAGGCAACTGTGTGCAAATTGTTATTATATGATATGATACAGTTATGTTTTGATTGTCATTCCATTGGCCTATTATATTATTAGTGCAAGCCCCAAATTTTGCCCAACACAAGCATACACATTCGGCTTTCAAAATTAAATATGCTCATGTGAATGACTTTTCCATTACGAGCTTATATTGGCATATAGCAGTGCTTCAATCTAAGGGCATTGAGGAATAAGCCAAAAATCTTTACCACTAAATCTCACACACCATCAATCAGCAGACTATAAACCAGTCCCAGTCTGCGGTGTATATAAACAACTGCACACGATATGTAAGAATGGCAGTACAGCAGGAGGTGTTAAAGGATTTGCTCATTAGCCAGCAATAGAACTAGCTTAGTCAAGGTTTACATTGCAGCTTGTTTTTTCGTGGGTAATCAGTTTTGTTTACAAGAGCTCATTTTCTACAGTGCACCCTTGGGGTCGGTTTGCATTCATTGTTCAGTCTTCTGGAGTTTTTGTTGTGTTTGACTCATTAAGGAAAATGAGCTTGCCTTTATGGGACAGCTCTTTGTGGAGTGTGAGTAAAACAAATTTGAAAAAGATTTGAATTAGGAGTTTTGTTACATGCTTTCATGATGCACACTTTGCTAGCACAATTTGTGTTTTGTATTTTATTGTCTTTGTTTTCTGTCACTTTAAGTACTCGTCACTGTTAAGCAGTTTACTAGTAAATCAGTCTCAGTTGGCCAAACAACATAAATTCACAATGATGGGTAAAAGTATTGCTTTCTTTTCAATCGAAATGACATCTCTTCTTTTTGCTTGCTGTTGTATTTTGTCTTGTTTACTCCTCAGGGACAGGTGCTCAGCAGTATTGATATGCAAGCTCTCCACATGAATTTTAAAGCTGCTTGATTAACAGTGAGCCATGTGCAAAGCTAATGAAATTCCAGAAACGCATCCCTTGTAAAAATTATGCACCATCCCATGCAGTGTTGTCAAATATTGACTTAAATGCCAACAAGGGATCTGGAATTTAGATTTTGATACTGTATGGCAAATCAATCAAATAGCTTAAGAGAGCCGTGAAATGTCAGGGGTAAGACAATGTAATAAAATAACATGAATGACAACAGAGAAGGTTTAATAAAAACAAAATCCAATACATGCTTGTCTCCTGCCTGCTGCAAAATTCATGAACAAATGAGAGATAATAATCGGCTTGGGCAGGATTTCCTAGGAAAACAATATGCTGACAGCAGTATAAAACAAGCTTCTGATACATGCTAAAACCCTGCCCATGCAAGGTTTTCCATAGCTGCCGTGTCTGAAAACTCTAGCAACACTTAACTTTATTGTGAGACCAACTTATTCTGGATCACGGCCTTTCATCTTGGTCATTGGGATAACCTCTTCAGACTATTTCCCTTCTCCATGCACCTTGTAAGTGGGTAAAGTTGAGCCAGAAATCCCTACTCTGTACGTCTGCTATATCCTCGGAGCCACAGTAGTGCAGAACATAATGCAAATGACCATCTGCTACTTAGTGTTCGCTCTTTCAGTCTGCACCGTATGAGGACAAGTCTGCACTCAACTGCACCTGCAAGCAGCTTGGATGGCATATTTGTGCCAACTGGTTGTCATGTGGGTGAAACCGGTGAAAATGAAGGGAGGTCGTGTGACGACATATGAATTGTTTGTTTCACGGACAGTAGAATCCCTGTATGACACCCTATTTTTGTTTATATTAAAGTGCTTTAGTTGCGAAGAGAAAAGGATATGTGTATGCATGTTTGCTTACACTTTCAGTGTTTAATGGCCTTCATATTATGTCAGCTTACTTTAGTTTTGTTTGTAAAGTTATGGCATTACAGCAAGATCATATTTCATGTGCCTACCCTGTCAGAGTGAATCAGGTTGGAATGAGCTAAGAGGTCTGACTGGACTCCAGAAGCTTCTCTCCGGGCTCGCTGATGTCTGATCTAATAAAAGCTGACAGACGCACTAACATACACACACCAGAGACTTTTAGTCCTGTTCAGCTTACTTAGTCCAGTACAGATAAGTATGGACCAGAGTGGGTGGACATTATTTAGACAGAACAGTAAAGGGGTGAAGTGTGTCATATTCATCATTATGCCTAAGTAAAGCTTTCATGATGTGTTTTGTTTTTCATGTGCACAGGAAGCTAAGCTGGAGTAAAAAACAGTACAGTCTGAAACTGTAGCTGGACATTTGATAACTATCTGATAGTTGAACTGAATGCAGTTGATGTAGTACTGTCTTGTGTTTATTCTGAGGAAACAAAAGAACATTATCCAGTCTCACAATATAGATTTGGAGCCACATGTCTGGCAGCATCTTCACTACTTTTTAAGCTGACTTACATTCTGCATTAAGCTACAGGCTGCGTTACGGCCAGCAAAAACAAAATCATTCAGCACCAGACAGGTATGCCTAACTGATTAAGTTAAAAATCACTGCTGTGAAATGCTGTATATTCATTTAGGCAAAATACAATTCATTCATAATATTTTTGTTTCCATAAAGGGGGTCCAGTCTGTATAAAATGAATTTGTCAGTGTTCTGTGACTGACTCAACAACACCTTTTGTAAAATATGGAGCTTAACCTCTCCTGTCGTTAGTGTTTCCCATTGTTTAATCTGTTTGCGGTCATGTTGTTTTTTTATTCGCTCAGACGCCGGACGACGGGGATCAGATCACACACAGTCATGTACACTCTGTTAGCAGCTTACTGTGGTAATTCACATTAACTCTATTTACCCTCTCCATGTATAGCCATGTGGGCAGCCCCTACCAAGAGGTGGCACTCATCTGAAGGTCAAAACAGCACACACGTAGAGAGAGAGCGAGGTCAAAGCTGTGTAAATATTTGCATTGCCAGAACCCTACTAATGCACGTTTCCCAGAGGACATGCATGTCCTCCGGACTGGAAGGATTGGTAAACAGGCCACAACGCTGTTCCAGCAGAAGTAGCCATCTCGGATAAAGGGAACAAATCAATACCAAGCATTCCAGCGTCTCCCTATCTGCTTCCCTTTTAGCCTGTAGATACAACTGCTTTTTTTTCTTCTGCTTTTTTTTCTGGACAATGAATATTTATGCATCTCTGTTGAAGTAGTTACACAAATTTTGTTCTAATTTGCTGCAGTTTCATCTTCATTTTATGCTTGATATGCCTCATAATGAGCCCTGTCTTTGAAGTTCAGGAATAGCATGAGTGGCATTATGCTTTATTGTTTAAGTGCTCATGGGGTGTATTTGTAAGAACCTCCACAGTTTTGACTTGCTGGTAGACTTGCCTCAGTAAAACTGAGGTCATACACAGTTCAGGTTGCGTAATGTTGCCACAAGAAAAGATTTGCTGCTGTTCTCTGTTCATAACCCAGTTTTAGAGTAAAACATGTCGGCGTTTCAGCATGCATCCGTCTCCGCTAATGAGAGACAGCCTAAGGAGAGTACAGTGACTGTCAGCTTTGCTCAGCGCGGAGGGGATGGAACTTAATTTCACACAGATTTCTGTATTGTTGTACTGCGGGGAGAGATTATCAGATTATCACACAATAAGGGAAAATGTCAAGAAAAAGTGGATAGACTTAACTTCTTAATCGCAGCAAGGTGCCTATTTAAGTGTACAGCTGTCTGTTGGCTTTGTTCGAGTCTGAGCTTCACAGATAGATGTTGAGAAAATAGTGGAAGATCCAGGCAGCAGGATGATTTTGTGCTTGTAGTGAAATATTGCAAGTTTGATTCCTACCTGGAGCTCAATGGACAATGTTCATCAAGTTAAAACGCATGCTTAACCGAGGCATTTGCTCTACATCCTACTTGCACTGGCATTCTAAAAGCTAGTTTGTGGCTGCTGTGAGTTCATACTTCGATGACTTCTGTCTGATCCATGTCTGTATTATACCAGAGCTTTTGCTACAGTGCTCCCCATGTGCCACAAATAGGACTTTTCTCTCCCGTGCTGTGTCATGTCTTTCTATTCTCTTGGCAACATAGAAGAGTAGATGAGCAGTCATGTCATCCCCTGGGGGAATGTGACCCGTTTGGAGGTTGAGGCAGTGAGCTGGTAGGGGTGCAAGTGGGTCTTTGTTGGAGGCCTATCACCATTAATGACCTATTTCCCCCTACAGTGTGGGGGCATGATGTGACTATCCATCATAGCCACGTCCATGTGTCATCAGACTCCCCTCTCCCCCCTTCCTCTGCGACCACACAGGCAGATTAGCTATGACAAGAGGCACTCACTGGCGTGAAGGGACTCGTCATTTTCTTCCCTTTCTCCTCTCCTCTGTTTATCTCCTCTTCCCAGTTCCAATCCCATTCCCATGCCGTCTACTGCTTCCAGCAGCCATACACAACCTGAACTCTGGGTGCACTCTACTCTAATCCACCGCCAGTCTTATCTCAGCTCAGGAACAATAGCCACAGAGCGAGCTCAGAACAGCTCAGAACCGCAGCCTGCAGAAAAATAGCTCCTCTCTCACAAGGCTGTGGGACTTTCTGCATCCAACAGCGTCAGCCAAGCAGCCTGTCACTGCTTCACATTAAGTCCTCCTTACTGCGTCTCGAGAAAGGATTCCAGGTTCTGTGTGTTTGACTGTCGTCCAAATGGAATTTCTATCACCGAAGTGCATTCGCCGGCTACAGCTAATGACTAATCGCATATGTAACTGGTGTCGCCTTGTCAGTATGCTGATCTACTGCTCGTCTTTTTGTTTGTTCACTGCAGAGCTGTGTGAGTTAGCTGTGAGGGCTATTCTTTGATTCATGTAGGTAGACAGGCACCTTTCCAAGCCGCTGTCCCCATTCATCTTCTAATAATGAGCTTTCACCTCAGTCCTAACGAGCAGTAATTGCGCCCCACATAGGAGCAATGCCTCTGCCCATCCAGTGGCCCTGCAGTGGAAATGCATTTACATAGGTGAGGCATAGCCAGTGTTACACAGCGAGGCAACATCAAATCACAGGGAGCCACTCAACGGTGCTACATCATTATGAACAGCAAATCCAGTTAAATTCTCATTAGTGGATGCAATACTTTGTCAATTAGTAACCTATTCAACAATAACAGGAAACTCTATCTTAAGCTTGTCTCTGTTTGGGACTTGACCTCATGCTGTTTCTGATAGATTGAATTCCACTTCTGTTTTAAGCCCATATCCTGTAAATCAGCTCAATGTCTTCTTGATGGATTGGCACCGCTATTTGTGTAGACATTCATAGTTCCCAGACCAGCAAAATATCTTGACAACTGTTACGTGGGTTGCCTTACTACTGGACAAAATCTCTGTTTGTCCAATACAACGAGGATGGTTCAACAACTGCTAGCATTATCACTGTGAGCATCTTAGCATTTACCTCAAAGCACTGTTGTGCTTGCATACAGCCTTAAGGGGAACCTTAAGGCTGTATGCAAGCACATACAGAAAGCTCCTGCTAATTCAATGCAAGTTTACTGCATATAGACGCAGTGGTCTGTTATACTGCACCTTATCAGTCACCTAACATTTATTTACATCAGTAGTGAGCTTTCAATTGATGTCTGTTCATTAGCTGTTGGATATGGAGAGCCCTTCAGTGCTGTGCATATTTATTATTCTTGCCACCCTCTCCTTTTGTCTGTGTCTCCCACTCTCTCTTTCTCTCACTCTCCTTGACTTCCTGTCACAGTCGCTTTGTTTATTTCTCCCTCTGGGACAAACTTGCATCACCTGCCTGTCTCTAATTTTCCATTTTTCCCCTCCCTCTCTCTGTTCACTCGCAGTCGCTCTTTGTCTCTTTCTTTTTTCATACATCCCCACTGTCTCCCTCCGACGCTCACCTCTCTCCCTTTCTTCCTCCCTCTGTTCCTCTGGCTTACCTCCGTCATCACCCGCCGCCCTCTTGTAAGTTGTCTCTTTATGCTTACTCTTCTGCTCCAGTAAGGGAATGAATCCACATGTCAACGTGTTGTGAAAGACACTCGTAAGATTCTACTCCCTCGGGTGATTGTGGGGGAACAGCAAATTTACAATGCACAAGTGCACAAAAACAGACATGCATGCCTTCACTAGGATATTACATGTGACTGGCTACACTATTCTTAACTCTTTAATGTCCTTGATTTTCTTTTTTTATCCTGAACACATGAACAAATTTTTTGTGTCTTGTTTGAAATACAACTTGAATAGATTTCTTAATATTAGTTTACAAAAATGACCCAGCATGGTGGGTCTGCCTACTAGTGCCTTTCAGTATGTGTCATTTGTCTGTCAAGAAGTATGGCTTCCAGTTGAAACAGAAAGGCATTTATAAGAAAGCACAATCCAAAAATAGTGCGGCAAGAACCAAAATACTCTCCACTCTGGGCCAGGCATGAAGCCTTTGCTTCCAGGCTTCCCAAAGGTATATATATAGAGTGTGTGTGTGTGTGTGTGTGTGTGTGTGTGTGTTTGACAGGCAGGCAGAGGCCTCAGAGTGTACCCACCACAAGCTTGGCACAGTGTGAGCCAGGAGGAAGAAGGAGACAGAGAGAACAAACGGCATAGCTGCTTTAGTTCGGTCTGCAGGAGGCTGATGGAAACGCAGCAGCCCACAGACACACAAACACAGATACACATCCCCTTGCAGATGGACAAGCTTGTCATGTTCACAGAAAGACAGGAACATGACTGTAAGAATCAAAGCTTATTGATTGCAGACACTTTACAAATTGTCTTGAAATATTAAATCAAGTAAGGAAATTTGAGGCTATAAAAAAGACGTACAACAGAAGCACACGTGCTAATTAATTCCCTTTGTCTTTGCTGCTTTTGTTCCTTCAAAACAATACGAGACATGAAAATGAAATTAAAATTGGGGCAAGATGTGAGCATTAAGCTGACAGGGTTGTTTTGTCTTTGCTTATCATAACCATTCTCCCAGAGGTCTGCGCGGCGGAACAGTCAGCGTCGAGAGCCTCCTCTGAACTCTACTGGCTAAGCGGAATGACACTCAACAGCAGGCCGCCACGGTTCAAGGAACAAACACCTTCGCTTGTCAGCCAGCTCTCTGACTGACACACAATACCTGTGGGTGGCCCCCAATATAGCTCAAATCCCTGACTGCCTGCCGTAAGATTGACCCTGTTTCCTCTTCACAGACCTGAGCAATCAAACAGAATGAAATCAAAGCTGCAGAAAAGTCTCACTGCTACGTACGAGCTCTGCCGCAGCGGCTTTGTTAATCAGCCCTGTAGCCTGCTGAAACGTGTCTTTGTCATGGAACAAGCTTGGCTGGGCCAGTGTCACAGGTGACTAAGTTTACTATAATACATTTGAGCATCAGCATTCATGAGCAGCTCAGCACCATGGCGTGGTTTTAGTAATGAATGTGCGTGAATCCGAAAGCATCTGCTACGACATTTATCTATTTTTAAACATTGAACAGTGCAGGGTATTTTATTTATGCATATTCAGTTACCCATTTCCCTCATTGAGATTTTGTCATACTATTCAGATGCACTCTGAAGAGATCTACTTAGTTAATAGCTGAGCTCTCTGAAATGATAATAAATAAACAGGTTCAGGATTTCTTTATGAGTGACTTAGCTGGCGGAGCAGGCAGAGCAAATCCTTGAAGCCTGGGTATTTTCTGGCCATTGTTTTCCTGGGTTGTAAAGTCAATCGCATTTAATCCTTCACTAGTGCACAAGAGATCCCCTCAATCAAATCCAGATATTCACTGTGCCCCTACAAATGCTTCACAGCAGCAAATTCTCTCTGGCTCAGTGGGAGTGGGTGGGTGGCAGTGAAACAGAGAGGCAGATAAATGTGTTTTTTCTTTACATATTTGAAGCTTTATCCTTGCAATTAAAGCGCGGTTATGGAGATGTTTGCTACTTTCTTGCAAATGCAATAACTTTTACTGGTTGGCAATAATGGAGCAGGAGGACAAATCAGACAGAAGGGGTCTGGATGATGAGGGCTGGATGGCTTGCTCAGTCCTTTATGTGTAGCCGGATGCGGCTGCCAGGTTGGTTGCAGCTAATGTTTTTGATTTAATCCAGAGCGCTCTGCCTGCCCTTGCACAGCCATGATAATATGCCCAGAAGGCTCCTCCTGTAGTGGAACAGGAGCCTCTCTGGATTTATTGCAAGAAATATATTCCTCTCTCTCCCATAGGATTAATCTGTCTAGTTCATGAACCAGAGGGAAAGACGATAACAAAGACTGGATCTGTCACTTGTTTCAAAGCTTAGCAATTCTCCTTACTGGTTTGGATTTTTAGCTTGCATGTGGAATGTTACATTCAACTGACTGAAGCTTTACAGTTTTTATGACAGTCAGTATCCATGTATTTTCCCCGTAGAAAAAAATGGTGTGTAGCTCACATGCAGCTGTTTGGTTCTCAGCAGTATGCTCTGCTGTCCCCCCACACATATTTCTTAGTGGCACTAAACAGATGGTTGTGGTCAGTACGGCTGTTACCGTTAAATGACTGCGGAGACCCTGTTGCATGCGCCACACTTTCTTGAAGTTTAATTCTTTCTCAAAAAATTTGGAGCACTCAAAACCTTGGAGCAGCAAAACATTCTTTGTTGCTGCATAGATGTTCTTGAAATGTCTCTGTTTGTTCACCTAAGTAGTAAAATGGGAAAATAAATCAAATATGCCAAGCTTTTTGGAGCTATGAATGTAAGGGTTGGAAAGGCCAAGTAGGCAAAAGGCAAAAGAGAGGAAGTGCAGCATCTGGACAGGAACTCTGACATCCGGGGAGGGAACATATGAGGTACATCAAGAGAGGGTGTGGTAGCAGACCTCTGACCCTAAAGAGAGGGTAGAGGTCAAACACAGAAGATAGGCTGCAGCTGTGTTGCAGCATGCCAATCAGTGTAATTTACTTCAACAGACGTGTCCCCACCCACTTTGCCAAGCATGCCTTAACAGGAACTGACGGAGAGAAAGAACAGAGGGAAGGATGGAAGGAAACAAGGAAGGGAGAAGTTAAGTGGGAGGAAGAGAAGAAGGTCAACAGGGCTCCTATCTCCCCACCCAAGGCTTCATTTGTGGGAGCTACCAGGGAGTCTCAATCCACTGCAGCAGTTTATCGAAGGCAGTGTGCCTCCAACTAAAGTGCTTTTCCCCCAAGATTTACTCACCCCCCCACAAGTAATACCATGATTCCCTCCCACTCTCATTTAACCCCCTCTGGAAGCCTCCCCTTTCTCCCTTCACCCTCTTCTAGAGCTATTTGTTCTTCTGCAGGGAAGGTAGGACCTAATCATACCAGGATCTCGTAACACCAAGTCTTTTAACTGCTAGATCAAAAGATGGGAGTTTGCCTAATGCAGGATTACGCTGAGATACGGGACCTGGCAGCTTCACCTCACTCCACCCCTCCACTTCCACCACCACCAGCGGGTAGCTCCATTAGGCTCAACGCATTGCTCATTTTTCCGCAAGAGCTCCCTTGGGCTAAGAGGCAATTATGCAGTAGTGTGGCATAATATTTCATTCTCTTCACATTGCATTACTATATGGTGGAGCTAGCCACTAACAGCTTCATATGGCCCAGGAGGAAGGGTGCAGGCTGCTAACAACTTCATATGAGTGGAGGGAGATTGGAGAGGGGAGGAGGAGGTGGAGGAAAATGGAGAGGATGAAAGTTCTCAAAGGCATGATGCTTCATTAGGTATCAGGTGTGTTTCACCTTCTTTCATGGAGGATAAAAGGTAGTGCATGCATCTTAATTTAGGTTAGTTTAATTTACAACATGAATAGAAAAACAAAAAACATGAATATGTGCACCTGATTCCTGAATCTGAACATTACATGTAACATGTAGAGTAAGTCGTATTCCATGTCAAAATAATTAGCTTTTTGTTCGAAATGCTATTTCCACAGCATCTTTGAAATGCCTGAGATAAGCCTGACTGCTGCATAAGATTAAATTTCTCATACAGTGGCCAGGCATCCTTCAAGGTAGTGTCTATTCATGATTTTATATGTATACAGAAGAAAGTAAGACTCCAAAGAAAACTCCAGCTACAAACACACCAGATGTCTGGAAATGGTCTAGGAAGTGTTTGCTGGCGCAAGTACAGAGGAGATATACCAAACTTTAAAACATGTGTGTCCCTTTCTGCATTGTGTGTAGATTTCAGCGTGAAATGCCTTTTATGCCATTATTTATTTTTGCCCAACCACTTGTCTAACACTTTGGTGTTATGTTTAAGCAGTAGCTAAGGACAGGTCGTGGTATACGCTTATATCACAGTTAAGGGGCGTTGTTCGGGTTGGCAACCGACTTATAAAATGGTTACCAAGTATGACGAAGAGAAAGTAACAGAAAAATTAGTTGTAGTGGTTATTGTATTAATTAAGGACTGCAAGTGGGCTTTTAGACTTGTGTTCATATGTTAGACCTGTTTTATGGAGTTACTGAAGTAACTTGCACACATTATTTGGGAGAGAAAAACATTGATTTAGAGAGTTTCCTTAGCCTAATGATAATCATTGTTCCCTTCTGATGTTTTGCAATTTGTCATAGTTCACAAGACAGAACATAAACACTGAATTAAGAGGACATTTGGGGATTTGGTGCACTTATTGCTGTTATACCAAAATAAGGTGGGGTGACAAAGAGGGAACAAGATGAGAAAGGAAAATTTTGCTTTTGCTTCACCTGTGTGTGCAGCCCGAGGCAAGTCTGTTCAGACCTGTTGTTTGATTTTTCTGTACTCAGGGATTTTACACTTTTGCAGGTGCTCAGCCACCCCCCTCTTCTCCCTTTATTTCAACTCTCTCTTCTGCTTCCCGCTTCTGTCATCAGTTCAGCAACAGCAAACTCTCACCATCATTCAAATCACTGCACGTTTTTCTTCCTGACTATCACTGGTGGGGGATTTATACTTATGATATGAAATGAGGATAAGAAATAGAGTACCCAGCATACATGTATACTGCTCAGTGTCCTGTGGACCTGTGAACACAGTATCTGTAGCCATCTTATGTCATCACTAAGCCTCAACAACTGATAATGCTGGTATGCATTTAGGCTATAGTTTGAATGTGAAGCATCCAGGTAGTTAAAAGAAACAGCGTTACAACACTGGGCAACTTTTGGACAACTTCAGTGGACAACTGGTTGCCTTAGCACAAGAACATACCAACACCTATTTTTTGGCAATTTAGTCAGTTTTTAACCTTGTCTCTTTTTTGCCCATATTGTCCATTTGTTTGACAATACACATAAATTGTTCATTACCAACCATAAAAACTGACATGGTTGCTAGGCCTTACAGATGCTTTCTCATTTTAAGATGGAATAAAATAAATTCAACTCTTTAGCCTGATAGGCAATGTTATTAGTGCCCTTTAGCCTGCAAACTGATGTCAGTGGCTGTGACTTCAGCCATATAATACCAAGGATGCTGAAACTATGAATATGAAGCTGTTTTGTCTCCTAGTCAAATCAGTTGACATATCACCACACACTCATCATATGTTGTACAAGAAATGTGCATGTCAGGCTTTACAAAATGTGTTGCTTAAGTGTTTTGTAACTGCATCTGCCATCATAAATCCTCAGTTTGGATAATGTTGACAGCGTTCTGCCCCACTGAGACTTTTTTTCCCCAGAAACCTAGCATTAACCACTATGTCTTTCTCCCTTTTTGTAGAAATACGATCTGGTGGACGAGGACCCAAGGAGGGATCAGGGAGGCAGCTGCCCCTTTATGACACGCCATATGAGCCAGCCGAGAACGGTGGAGACACGGACCCCGAGCGCTTGCTCTGCCCCAGAGAAAGCCGACTGCCCCAGGATGACGAGCGACCGCCTGAGGAGTATGACCAGCCCTGGGAGTGGAAAAAAGAGAGGATTTCCAAAGCCTTTGCAGGTACGACAGTCAGTGCCCAGAGACATTAGAATAAACTTTATTAAACCCAGTCAAGGTGCCTTAAAAGAATCGTTAGCATAATATAGGACATAAGGAGAAATAGCTAAAACAAATCAGTAACATACTGCATAGAATAAAAAGCGTTGTCTTTCGGCTCTACTTGTTACACACTGTTAGTGCTGATGTCAAAAACTCAGGCAGTGAATCATGTAAACTAATCCAATTTATGGTTGACTGCGACTTTGTAAGGGTTGCCTTATTTATATTTCAAGCTTTTAAATGAAAATGTTTTTCTTCTGCTGAACTAACCCAGGTGGCGGTTTTTCCAGCTCTAACAAATTTGATTTTGGCTTCTGTCAGGTTTTGAGGGTTCTGCTGTTGCTGCCGCTTTAAACTCTCTGTTAACACTTTTTTTCCTCTTTTGTTAAAGCACTCATTAAGTTCACTTGCAGCTGTCCAGTCAACTGTTTGCCTGTTTAAACTAAGATGATACCTATGCTGCTCGGGAGGTGGGGGCATGATTGATTGTGCAGGTGCATGTAGGTGCAGGTAGTCATTGTGGTTTGAGAGCTTCAGCATGGCTAACACAGCCATAACATCAAACAGGGCTGTTCCTGGAAAGCATACGGCTTTGGAATATAAATATGCACCCCAAATTTGAATTTGAATGCCAAGCCTTTTTAGTGAAATATTAAAAGAAAATCAGCAACCCATGACTTTATTTTTCATCGCCCCTTTTCTCTTTATATTTTTTTCTTTTTTATCCTTGAACAGCTCTGCTTTGTTATGACTGCATTAGCTACGAGGGTTCTGTAAGTGGCACTGGATCAGGTCCCCAGAGAAGAAAGGACTGCACCTCTAAATCCCTCACAGGTACCATTGGAGACGGGGCTGGGGAGTGTCTCTTGTCTTTCTGTATATTCATTTTAGACTTAGAATCTTGCGGTTTTGGATTTGTTTCTTCAGAACACAGATTAAAAATGACAATAAAGGTGGTGTATGCAATTCTAATCCAATGCACGTCTTTCTGTCGAATTCAGTCCAGTAGCTATCAGTTCTGTGTGCGGACCCACAACTGCCCACATTTTAGCTAATGTTAGTCATTGTTCAATCGTGGTATTTTGTATGGTATTGGATTTCTCCGGAACTGCATACCCCAACTTTAAATAGTGGATGTTGCAAGCATGCTTTACAGGTTCCTAGTGGTTGTATTATTTGGTTTAGACACTGCAAAAAATATAATGTGATCCCTTAATTCTGAAAATCAAATCAACCAGTATGTTGAAAAAAAGTTTACATTACATTTAGCTGACGCTTTTATCCAAAGCGACTTACAACTGCTATTTATGTCAGAGGTCGCATGCCACTGGAGCAACTAGGGGTGAAGTGTATTGCTCAGGGACACAGTGGTGGATGGGTCACAGTGGGGGATTGAACCTGGGTCTCTCACACCAAAGGCATGTGTCTTATC
>JAPMOB010240787.1:0-11804 GCA_029875015.1 Lepomis gibbosus | reverse complement strand
GATCGGCATCTTGACCACCAATAAGAACACGACCCGCTCGCATAAAATTGTTGCTCCGCCCAATCCGGAGAGACCGGTGCGCTACATCAGGAAGCCCATCGACTACAATATGCTGGATGACATCGGACACGGAGTGAAGGTGGGAATAGAGAGAGTTAAAACAACGATGATGTGGTCAGGATGAAAACAGGGACAGTAAAAAATTAAAAAAGGCCTCGAAAAACTGTTCTTCGAATAGAGGCAGCCACGTCCACATACAGAAGGACTGTTAAACATCACTAGAGCAAGTACTTCTGTGGCAGGTGTGGCACCTCCAGAGCAAAGAGAAAGACAGAAACGCAGCTGTAAACAGATTCAGGCACTAAGAATAATAAGAACAGCAGCTAAATGATCCAGACTCCATGTTTGTGTGCACGGCTGTCTGTGTGTCACTAAATATGTAGAGCAGAGGTTTCCAGAGTGTGAGGGGGGGCTCCCCAGGGGGGGCTCCTAACTGTTCCAGAAAATATTACAACATTACAACAATATTACAACAGGAGATCACAAAGAAAATCCTAAATGTGTGTGATTTGGTTAAAGAGAGTTCAGGTTGGAGGAATTTTCCTCTTGTTCCAACTTTCCCAGATTCAGAAACAAGTAAAAAAAGCTTTTAAGTATCTGCTGGAGTACAAACAGCAGTATCTTTTAGGCATGTAACCAAATATGTGTTAATTATTTAGGCGTTGTGTTTTCAAAATGATCTATCAAAGTGCAACGTGACCTTTTTCTCCACGTCCTGCATGACATCTTTTCCCCCTGAGTCAAAGTCTGCATCTCTTTCTGCCTGCCTCTGTTTCAGCCTCTGTTATTTCTGCACTGGCCTGTTTCACTGACGCTAACCTCTACAATACTTTTCTCCTCTCTTCTTTCTTTCTCCTGTTCCCATCGCTTTCACTGACGTGCTAAGTGGTTGTTGAGGTTCAAGGTAAGGATGCACAACACACCTGTAACACAAGGACCGCAGATCTCATACATGCAGCTGAGGAGGGAGAGTAGCCAAAGCAAAGGAAATCCGATGTCTTCTTTGTGGTCAGCTAGTGTTTCCCCTGTATGCATTCAGTCTGTTACAGTGTGTCGGCTTCTCAAGACCAAGACAAGTCTGATGTTTCCCAGCTGCTGGAAAAGTGAAGCCGGTTACCGCTAAGCTAGCTAACATCTCCCCTTCAGACTGCAGCTGAGCAGGAAGCTTCTCCAGCAGCTGCAGAGCTGCTGTGGAGCTGAACATTAGCTCAGTTTCTAGAAAGGAACTGGAAGCTGGATTTTATTACTGCCTACTTGTCCAATGTTGAGAACATCAGGTACAAACTGAGACTAAACTGACGCAGCCTGCAGCTCTGTCCTGTACAGGCTGAGTTTGGGAAAAGAAAGGACGGAGGTGACGGAGGAGCTGAGCTTAGTGAAGCTGATTAGAGATGCAAACTAATGAGGAGACGTTTCTGTTTGGATTTTAATGTGCAAATAAAATGCAGCTCAGAAGAGAGGAGGTTTCTCCTGCTGCCTGTTTTTATATTATATATATATATATATATATATATGTCTACAGATAAATGTCAGAAGCTGTAAAATAAAGACACAGACAAGACAACAGTCGTATCTAGAATGATTCTGAGGTCACATTAACAGGGTTTTAGGGGGCGACGCCCAAAACATGCTGTGCCATCTCTGTAAAATCACTGTGGAGCAACAGAACCAGGTTTTATATTCAGACAAAATTTTCCTAAGGGAAACACTGGATCAGGCTTTGTTATTTAGCGCCGTTGGCCTCGTATTTACAGGGTCAGTATACGTAAACGCCACCATTGGTCTGTCGGAGTAGGGTTGGGTATCAAGAACTGCGTCCCAGTTGGAATTGGTATTAAATTTCCAAGAATCGTAGATACGTTCAGACCCGTGTGTTTGGATTCTGCTTATCGTTCCTATTTTTCTGGTCACGGAGCGCTGACGAGATCTGTGGTGAAGGAATCAGAAGCGAGATTCAATAAGTAGATTCAGAATCGATAACATTGAAACGATACCCAACCCTAGTCCTGTTTTAGCATTCCTAAAACCAAAATGAAATAAAAAGTTAGTTTGAAAGAAGATTTGATCAGGTAGAATCCTGATATGCAGGAACTCACCTCTGTTTTTTGTCTGCAGGTGAACGGCCAGCAGAACATGAAACTAGGAGGGGGTCTGTCCCGGTCCAACCCCCCCACCCAGAAACCGCCCAGCCCTCCGCGAGCAGGCAAAGGCATCTTCGGGTACGCACACACACACTCGCTCTCTCTGAATCTACTTTCCCCTGCTGTGTTTGGTGTTTCTGGGTCTTGAACGTGTGAAAGACGTCTGAAGAAAGTGTCGTGTTGTGTTCAGTGTCGTCGGAAAAGGAAAACTTGGCACAGGTCCACCTTCACAGAAGCACAGCAGTGTTTGTCTTAAACTAGTGGTATGTGTGTGAACATGCCGCGGTTTGTGTGTGTTTGTCTCTCCGGAGCATCCTGCGGCGAGCTTATTACAGATTAGAGCCGGCGGAGGGGGATGACATCACACACAGGAACGCAGCGCTCAGAGGAGCGACGTCATGTGTTCTGTCGCTTCAAACATCTAGGTCACACAGCTGTAGCTCCCCTTCCTTCCCTCAGCCTTTCTCCAGTTCTCTCTCTCTCTTTCTGTTCAACCCTCCTCGCTCTCGTCCTTCATCTCCTTTTAACCGTGTCACGTTCGTTTGCGTCCGTCTCTACTGTTACTGCGTCTTCCTCCCTCCCTCTGGTTCTGCAGCGTCCAAACATTGTGAGGGTCACACGCCATAGTTTGATATTTTGGGAAATACTGATGTTTAGATGTTCAGATTGATTCACGCTCATGTCTGCACAGCCAACAGCCGGTTAGCTTAGCTTAGCATATAGACCGAAAACTCTGCAGCTCACTGATTAACATGTACGAATCAATACTTCACGTGAAAGCTTCCACTAGTTTGTCCTCCACTGTTGTCAACTGATTGGACAAAGTGGGGTTTTGCTGTGAGTAGGCGTTTTCGAGCTGGAGGCGTTCTGAGCATAAAACGCGATGATTTCGTGCGGGTTAAACTAAAGGGTGGGCGAAATTACGATATTTGATCGTGAGCGATAAAAATGTCTCCACGATCTGCTTTTTCAGAGAGACCGTTACTATCGTGCTGCACAGTCAGTTTCAGTTCTGTGGCTACAAGTCAGCTGCCTGCGTCCTCCGCTGTCTGCAGAGGAAACACTAACTGTTGGGCCTCGTAAAAAGTTCCCCGTGTCCTCCGGCTGCTCAAATCTCTGAGGTTGCTGATGAACAGAAAGTGTTACTTGTTCCTAAAGTAACCGCTGATCGCGGCTGAACTAGCTGCTGTTATATAATTAGCTCAGTTAGCCTACAGGTCATCTGTCATCAGGGGAGTGTTTTCTTTTTTACACCTCTACAGGCCAGGATAACGTCAGCGAGCGGCGCCTCAGAACCGGAGCAGAGCGAGCGGTCAACGGCGCTGCGCTGTTATGGGGCCCGGCCGCTGTGTTTACACACTGAGAGCTGGACCAGTGTCTTTGTGTTTTTAAATGTGCAGAAGCAAACAGCTCATTCTTTCATGGGCAAATTAAATCAAAACACGGGTATTAAAATCTTTCAAATATTATAAGAACAAAATAAATCAGTTCTTTGTTGATTTAATGAAACATTAGGCCACATTGTATTTAATTAATAAAGTTATTTTTAAACCAAAAACAAAACCGTCTTTAAACCAACAGGAAAATAAAACGTTGTATTTTTGCCCACCCCAAGGTTAAACAGATATAACATTTAGTGAGTTTTAGAGGTACGTGTCTTTTTTTTAAAAACTTCTTGGCTAGCTGTTTAGCTGTGTCGTTATGCTAAGCTAACTTATTTACAGTACAGACATGAGAGTGAGCTGGATCTCATC
Organism: Lepomis gibbosus; assembly: GCA_029875015.1. Lineage (NCBI taxonomy): Eukaryota > Metazoa > Chordata > Actinopteri > Centrarchiformes > Centrarchidae > Lepomis > Lepomis gibbosus. The sequence continues at coordinate 7,849 of JAPMOB010240787.1, read as the reverse complement.
TAACTCTGTTCTCAGTTTGTAGCTCTCACCAATAAATGCTCCTAAACCTTGCACACTGAATCTTTTACACTTCTTACAACACTGTATTATTATATAACTGTGTGCACCAGCTGGTCCAGCCCCACCTACGCCCCCTGTAGGTGTGCTCCTTCCTGTTTCCTGTATGTGACCTGCTGATCAGCCGGCTGCTTCTGTGCACTGAATCTTAATCTGGTGTGCAGGAGTGTTAAAGTGTCAGAATAACCAGACGTGACTGAAACAGAGACATAAAAAAGGCACTAATTTATAGATTCATTTGAGTTTTTAGGCAAAGAGGGAACAGAAGCGTCCCTGCAGTTTGTTGGTTTGTCAAACACAAGCGTGCGCGCAGACACGAGGCCCAAACGCACGGCGGTGGGTTGGCATCATGCTGCAATCAACAGGCCAAGTCCTTCTGTCATTACACACACACCAACGCCACCTCTGAAACACACTCACACATAATTTCACGCTCTCTCTGTTCTGTTCTTGTTTATTTCCTGTAATTGTGTTGCACACATTGTGCTGTTTTTACTCTAGTGAGGTGTAACTGGTGTGTTTGGTGTGTGTGTTTATATTTCAGAGATGTGTTTCTGTGGGTGTGCTGTGATTTTAGCAGAAATCCTCACTCTGACTGAATCAAACTGACTCTTGTTTGTCTTGTCGTTTTTTATTCTTTCTTATTTTATGATGCTCAGTTCTCCTGATTCTGGATGAGCTGCGATTCTCTAAAAATACATCCTGACCTTTAAACACGACCTCAACAGATTTCTCTGTTTCTCTTACAGCTCGTACTTAATGAAGAAATAATGTCTAACTGAATATTATTCATGAAGCTGTGTTTATGTACCGAGGCACCTTGTTATTTTATTATTATCATTATTATTATTATCATGGTTTATTGAAATATAACTTTTGCTTCACAGAGCTGACAGTAAATATCCTGTCTGCTCTCTGGGCTGTGAGAGCTACAGCGCCGCCCTGTGGCTGTTTACCCACAGACACTTTAATTAAAAGCCTCTAAAAAATGTTTTATTAAATATGATTAAAGTTCAAATCTAGTAAGGCCGATATAACTCAGCTCAAACACAGTAATAAAAGATCAAGACGCTCCTCAGGGTTAAACTGCAGAAAGGAAATTATATTTCCAAAATCCAGCGAGATAAAGGAACTTTATTTGTCACACAGGCAGTCACGGCCACTTTTTATGTTTATACTGGAAGCAGTTGTGAAACTGTGAAAAGAGTGTTGGAGAAAACAAAAGACATTATAAACATATAGAAAACACGTGTTGGACCAAAGGCATCGTAAAAACAAATTCGTGCATGAAAACTGGACACACGGGCAAATCACTTCTCGCTCGCCGCCTCAAAAGTTCAATTCATTGGAACTTCAGTCGTGTTGTTTTAGTGTTTACCGGCTCTGCTGCTGTGTCGCTGTTTCAGCGAGGGCGGGGCTCAGCGGCTCCCCCACACACACGCCGTCGTATCAAGAGCTCAACATTTCAACAAACTCTCAGAGCTGAAACCACATCAGCAGATGCAAAACTCCAGCTCGCCGAAGACTTTGTGGCTGTGTGGGCGGAGTCAGACATTCCATCCATCCATCGTCAACCGCTAATCCTGCGTACAGGGCGAAAGACGGTTGCACGCTGGACAGGTCGCCAGTCCATTGCACATGTAGCCACACAACCTAAAGACAAGTTAGAGTCACCAGTCAACCTAGTCCAGGTCTTTGTACGGTGGGAGGAAGTTGGAGAGAACCTACGGGGAGAATCCACACAGAAAGGCCTGGATGACGGGGTTCGAACCCACGACCTTCTTGCTGTGAGACGAGAGTGCTAACCACTGCATCACCGCGCCGCCCAGTCAGACATTCTTTTTTTTTTCACGTTCCATTAGAAAAAATGTAAAACGTCCGGTCAGGCTTTGTAAACAAGAATCGGAAATATTTTAAATGGAAAACACGGAATTTGCAACAATCAGTGATCAAAATCAAGTTAGGAAAACCGTGTTCCTATTGTTCAAGAGTTTACACAGTGATAATCTCAGATAATCTTCATCAGGGCCGTGTGCAGTGATCAGATTCGACTGACAGCTCTGGCAACATAAGCAGCCGATCCCTCAACTGTTTTCGAGACTCTGATTGGTGCACAGAGAGATGTGACATCACCTTTCTCCAGCTGAGCCCAGCACACTTCAGACTAGCGAGAAACAAACAGAAATATGTAAATCTCTCAGGTGAAAGATGTCGTGTAGTCCGGACGACAGTGTGGAAGTCCCAGACGTTGCAGAATAAACTCAACGAGTCAAAAGTACATTTGGCCTCGGCTCACGCTGTAACGTGAATCTTTTGTTGTTCCAGGGTGTTCTGGTGTTTTCAGGTCTCTCTTCATGTTAGACCAACATTATGTAGCTGCAGTACCGGAGGCCGTTTCAGGACCCCCGCCATCCTGGGACCGCAGTTCTAGGACTGTAGTTCTTCTTCGACAGCGCCATCTAGTGGAGTGATGGTGGTGATGCACAGCAACACAAAGGAGGTTAACCCTGTCTGCTATCAGCTGTAGGGTTAACTGGTCGGCATATAATCAATAACTTAATGATGGTTGTGGAAAGGGTGACTGGCTTCGGGAGGCAGTATCAAAGTAAACAAGGGTTATAGAAATGCAGTCCCGGTCCCATTGCGGTCCTAAAACTGCAGCCTCCCGTACTGCAGCTACTACTCTGTTAAACGTCCCGGACAGGAATTTCCCCCCCTACAGGTCATCAGAAATAAACATGTCCACCCCGTTAACCCTGTCTCCACATTTACCTCTTGCATGTGCAGGAAGAACTCCCCCTACAGGACACTGGAGCCGGTGCGCCCCCCAGTGGTGCCCAACGATTATGTCTCCAGCCCCACCAGAAACAACATGGCGGTCGGACAGCTTCCCAGTCCGGCCCGCACCGCCACCCTCAACCATCGACCCCGAACGTACAGGTAGCCGGGGTCGGCGTGGAAACATGGCTGCCAGGAGGCGTTTTCAGAGCTCTGATGGAGCCAAACATAACAAAATGTTTCTTTACAAAAAGGCAGATATTCAACACATCCTGACGTCTAGTTTGAGGCCACAGACGTAGAAATGTTTGGAGTGACTGGCCGTGTCTGTGCAGGACAGAGTTAATGACAATGCGGAATGACTGTGTGCACCAACACACTTCATTAACAAACTCCTGCTGCAGAAGAGATGCCTCCTCTCAACGCGTGCTTCATGTTCATGCTTCATTTCTTCAGGCTGATCTGATCACATTCAGCAAAGTGACTGAACACGAGCAAATATTTTGGGTCCGTTGAGGCAAGAAGCTGAGTAGATTCCCAAAATGTCTTCACCAATCCTTTAATAAGATTTTGACCCGGCTCTGAAGCGTCTCTGTGGACAACACAGAGAAGTTAAAGTGACATGGCAGAAAAATAATAACCACAGCAATTTGCTGTTACATTTCCCCAAAATCTTTGCTCGTGAGTTCTTTGTTCTTTGTTTGCTTTCTCACACCTTCCCTCTGCTTTGGCTTCTCAGTATGTGAAATGTGCTGCTGTCCTGTGTTTCCTCTGTGCTTCTATCTGCAGCGACGCTCAGAGTTCATCTAGTTTTTGTGTGATGTGTAGTTCATCGTCGTGGTAAATAAGGACACACCGATGTTACTGACCAGTCCAACGTGAAGAAGACCGTCCAGAAGCCTCTTGCTCGGTCTCTCTCTCTCTCTCTCTTCCTAGTTTCCTCCGTCAGCGTCATCTTCAGTCTCTTCGCCTCTGCCGTTAGCTAACGTTGCCTCCACGTTGCCCCCACGTTGCCCGCTCTCCACCAGCAGCAGCTTAATGTTGCTTGAAACGTTACAGATGTCTGAGTGTGTTAGCTAGTAAGTTTGCTGACATCAACTCCAGATTTATAGCCAGCAGCCAAACCTCTGTCTGATTTACTTTGCTAAAAGTTGCTCAGCAACAGCAGACACAGGGAGCAGCTAGTCCAGCAGAAAGAAGGCCAGCTCGCCGTCTCTCCTGCAGCCTTTGAGCTCTTTTAGCTCAACGAGTAAAGGTCAGTTACATATTAACCCTTTGGTCTGTTGCTCGTCTCTTTTCTTTTCCTCACTTCTTCCGACGTCGTCCTCAGTTTCTGCGCAGCCTCTGCTGATATCCACACTGACGACGGCAAAGAATTGTACATTATAAACTTGTTGATTCTTCCTGTAGCTCGTCGTAAATCTTGACGCTGTTGTCGTGATAAATGACCGGGTCTCCAGTGTTACAGAGGGCCCCGACTGGTAACGACAGAGACGCCGTTCACCCAAATTACAAGTCAGTGTAGCTTCAAAATGATTTTAAAGCTGTTTAAGATAAAATTACTACAGAATGTTTACATGTTATGAAAAGTTCATTTTAATCTTCTTATTTTGCTCCCTTAGGAAAACAGCTGGTTAAAGGTTCTGATGTTAGATAGAAAAGTTTATAAGCATCCAAAATTTCCTCCTGAGCATCTTCTCAAGGCCGCTGAGACTTTAATTAAATGTGCTGACAGTCGTGTTTCTGCGTTGAAGCGTCGCTGCTGAGCGAACACAGACTCTAACGCTCTGCTTTCATCCTCAACTAACCCAGTTTCTCTTCATTCGCTGACTCATTTTCAGTGTGTGACGTGCTGGTGCTCTGGATGGGAGATTACAGCTTTCTAATTTTGCATCAGCTGATAGATGTGACAGATTGAGAGAGTTCGTATCTTAGTGTTGTTATTGTAAGACTCAAGGTTTTTAAAGTGACGGCACGAGACAGAAACATATTTTCCCAGTGTTGTGTCTCTAAATGTTTTTAAATGTCATGCTGCATTTAGTTTGTATGTTGTTATGTTGAAAAAAAGGTATAATTAAATATCTATTCAGAAGCACATTTTAAAATCTTAAGATAGCAAACGTCACCCCTGCTGTCCAATCACAGCTCTGCTACACACCTGTAGCATTGTTCCCATCCAATCACCACCTCTGCCTGTCTGGAGCCTTCAGCCAATCAGATTCTGTGTTTGCAGCTTTTCGTGGTTGGTTTCTTTGCTTCTGTGCCGACGTTAACTCGACTCACTGCTGCTGTTTCTCCACAGGCGGCCGACTTCCTGTCTGTCCGTCATCGTCTTCATCAGCTTGTCTTTCTGCTTCTTCCTCTTTTCTGTAGCTGCTTGTGTGACTCAAAATCTAACTGGTGCCATGAGATGTGTTGTTGTTATTGTTTCATTCACGTTGTTAGTGGATATCAGAGAAAGTTTCATCAGAGTGAAAACAGGGAGACGCTAAACAAAACACACGCATCTAAATTAATTACCGTAAAACTTTAAACACAGATGAATTTGAACTCCTTCACAGGTGTGGCTACACGTTTTTAAAAATAAATGCAGGTCTCCATTAGAAACAGGATCTGGTTTTTATAGATGCTCTCTGGATCTATAAAACCGGGTCCTCGCTTGAGCTCAGCTGCTTAGATCACGCTGCAAATTACTCACATATTATAAAATGCTCATCACAATTTTCCAGAGCCCAAAGTGACGTCTTCAAATTGGTACTTATGTCCGACTAACAGTCAAAAACCCAAAGACTCTTCATTTACTGTCATTAATGACAAATAACAGCAGCAAGTCCTCACGTTTAAAAGGAAGAAACCAGCAAATGTTTCACATTTTTGCTTAAACGATGAATCAATTGTTAGATTCTCCACAGGTCATTTTATTTTACAGAAACAATGAGCACCAACTCATTCAGATTTACCGGCATCGTAAACAAAAAGAAGTGGTTGGTTTAAATTAACATTTCCGTCTGTGTGATAGTTTTATGAGAAAAGAATAAAAAGGCCTGCCGTGAATTTAGTCGGGATGAGTTCACTGATCAAAGCAAATAAAAACCCAGGTATCCATTAAAGTTTTATGGTATCTAAATCTTTTGTTACTCTGCCGATTATTTTTAGTTTAACATCAAAACAAATAGTGAAAAACAGTTAGTCAGAGTTGAGCAGCAGTCCTAAATCCAAAGATATTCATTTTATAGTGACAAAAAAAGCACATGGAGACACTGGAGAAACTGCAACCACAGAATATTTTACATCTATGCTTTTAAAAAATGACCGACACGATGAATCGAAATAGAAAATTACTTTTCGTTCCCCCACCAGACCGAAGGTCCGTGTGAGGGTTAGGACTTGGTTTCTAGGGAACGCGTTGACTGCTGTGTGTCTGTGTGCAGCGGCAGCAGCGGAGGCAGCCATCCCAGCAGCAGCAGTCGCAGCAGCAGCAGGGAGAACAGCGGCAGCGGCAGCGTGGGCGTTCCCATCGCCGTGCCCACGCCCTCCCCGCCCTCCACCTTCCCAGGTAACTCGCACAATCAGACACACCTTTCACGTGTCACTCATGTAGGAACGTGCAAACACTGAGAGTAGAGAGATGGTTGGAGTTTATTTTTCTGTATTTGTATTTTAATTTTATTTTTGTTTTATTATTGGTTGTACTCAGGGTCCAATAACAGCGTCTGTTTCCTCCGAAGTTTACGTCACCAATGAGTTTACAGGTCTGATTTTACCAGCAGTCTCCATACAGGATGGAAGGCACAGGTGTGTCAAGCGGCGTTCACAAACGCAGACTGCTGTTTTGCAACGGTTTCTAACAGGGCGGTGATGGTGCAGTGGATAAGACACATGCATTTGGTGTGTGGTGTTTGGGTTCAATCCCCCACTGTGACCCATCCACCAATGTGTCTCTGAGCAAGACACTTAACCCCTAGTTGCTCCAGAGGCGTGCGACCTCTGACATGAACAGCAATTGTAAGTCGCTTTGGATGAAAGTGTCAGCTAGTGGCGAACGAATGATGACCCAGTTGGAGGTTTTTCTCTTAATGCTTTTTTGCATTTAAGCTCTACGCGTCTTGTTTCAGGATTGTTAACAAGCCGTCCTGTGTCTGTCGTGCGTAGTTGAAAGCTGTAATATCAGACGGGCGGAGCGTCGTGTCGAGAGTAGAGCTGACGTAGTAACAGCGCTGAGGAAGCGATGTCTGGAAAATGATTCCTCTTTATGTTGGATGTAACTCCTCACTGGTCCCAGACCATCACACAGTCCTGATTGTTGGACCCAGTTTGGTGAAGATTGATTTGATGTTTTCTGTTATTGTGGTGTGGATGCAGGCGCTCAGATTAGGAGCGTGATGACACACTGCATGATGCGCAAAATTGGCTTCACCTGAGCAAGACGAGAAGCTGAGTTAGCGCTCTTCTGGGGAAATATTCAGTGCTGATATATTTACTTTATTAATATGAAGGGAAAGACAAAATTCAGATGGTGGGTTCCAAATATATAAATATAACAGAATATAACGCAGGAATCAGCAGCTGGTTTTTTAGCTTATGTTACTTTTTGTGGACAATTTGTTTCTTCCATATGTACATTGCATTATAATGCATTTTATTATTGTGCAAATAAACATTTTTATTAGTTATTTAACATGTTGAAAGCTGCGTCCTCAGTGTAAATGGCACCTGTGTGATTAGATGACAGGAACAATAATCTCGAGGGATCCTAATAATTTAAATCAAAATGATCCACTTCCCTCCCTCCTTCCCTTTTTATTCATTTCTTCTTCACATATTTTATTAATTAAAGTTAGTTTAACAGCAAAGTAAAGTTATTAAACCACATACACAGCTTCTTTCTTTTTGATGTTTTAAAATCTTTCTACCTGAGATGTTTACAGCTGTGGCTTCCTCACACCTTCCTTTCCTTCCTTCCTTGAAGTTTCCCCGACTGCCGGACCAGCTAGCTCCTCCTCCACTGCCCCTA
>JAPMOB010240784.1:0-23198 GCA_029875015.1 Lepomis gibbosus | reverse complement strand
AGCATAGATCGTCAGAACACCGGCAACAGTTCAATGTTTAGTCCTGATGGTAAGATGTGGAACAATGATGTTGTGTGGTTCTGGACTTGAGAGTAACTTATACCATCTGATTACGGTTACGATCGCAGTCTGAAGCGGCTTTGATTTGGATCACACTACCTTGTTTCTTACGACCCGCCCTTCTCTGCTTCTGATTGGCTAGTAGTCCTTACCTGGGATCTGCGCATGTCTAACCCCCAACGAAGATTTTGTACAAGTAAGATGCATCACTCTGTAGCTCAAGAGCGGAGCGTACAACTCAGGGTGAAAGGAGGAGCTGCAGCAATGTAGAGTATGAGAAAAATGTGTTTCTTGAAAATTAAATCATGTAAACCTGTTCTGGTACAATCCCTAATTAAGATTTTGAACCTGAAAATGAGCATAATACCAATATAATAAATTATATTCCATCAACATAACTTTTATTCAGAAAATGTGAGTGAACTGTTATTGTACACATACTATGCATCTGCTAACCTTTAGACATGTTGACAATGAATTTGGCCACCATAGAAAATTTAGTTTTTAATGATCTTTATGTATTCATCAGACAAATCAATAGACTTGCCCTATTAAAATGTCATTTTGTTAAAAATACCTAAAAAAAAAACCTAAAACAATGAACTGTGGAAAAGGAACAGTTCGGAAGTGTGGAGGGTCTCTTTTCTACTGTTATAGTCATAGTTGTGGTATGTAAAATAAGATAAGTAAACTATGTACACTGAAACACAACTTAAGCTGCTCTTCACAGCTCTTTCTATTAAACTCTATGTAAACTTACCACCACTGCGTTCATAAAGTAGCCTCCCATTAGAGCATAAACACCTCCAGAAGCTCCCACCAAAGCACTCAGAGGATCAAATATGGAGCTGGCCAAAGAGCCTGAGGGAAACAGAAATGATCAGTTCTACAATCAGCAGCATTTCTTAGAGCCAGGACTTGCTTGAACACAAACAGGGAGAGCCTACTTCAAGAGTAGTCAATGATAGATTTCTGGGTGCATATAGTATTCACAAACAGTGATTGAGTCTGGCGAGCTTAAGAGTTTGAAAGCTGCTTTTGTAACGATGCTCACCTGCCAGGACGCCCGAGAGGTAAACCATTCCCACTTCAAATCCTTTGTGGACCAGTTCCAGCGGGATGCCCAGCAGCAGCTGCATCACCAGATTGCCTAAGATGTGCTGCACACTGATAAGGATAGAGGTGGGGAATAAGTAGAATATACTTGACCATGTTGAACTAGCATACAAATATACAGCAGATGGACAAAATAACAGAAACACCTGGGCCCTGTTTCAGAAAGCAGGTTCAACAAACTGAGTGTAAACCTGAACTCTGGGTTGATGAACTCTGAGCAGTCAAACTGAGTTTTCGGTTTCAGAAAGGCAGATCAGAATAAGTTCAGTCAGCTCAGAGTATGTGGAACCTGCTGGAAGCGTGTGCGTGGGGATGAAAAAAAAGCCATCATCACTGGAGCTCTGATACTACGATTCATCATGGCAACGGGTAAATAAAGGCAGAGCCTCCATTTTAAAATCGGGTGGAGCTAGAAATATGAATGCGTGTCAACGCGGACCATGATTGGCTCAAAAACGCAGGAGTGGAGGAAGGATCAATACGTTAACAATATTGCATTTTATACAGTGTGGCTAATTCATTATTTACCAGACAGGAATTTCCTTAATGAATGATAAAGTGCTGGGATTCTCCTACATCCTGTTATTCATTTTATATAGCTACAGGCCTATTTATTCAGCTGTAACATGACGGGACTAAATGGCTCTGGCAATAACTGAAGATAAAAATATTAATTGAGCAGACTAGACATATTTTAGGTTACTCATGGACTGGTTATTGTAAAGCCACAGTCCGACTCAGTAGGCCTATGGCTATTATTGATTTTTTTGCAATGTAAAATGTGTCTAGGTTCAAACTGACTGAATTTTTAGACATCTGTTACATTAATAAAATCTTGCTCATTTCATAATTTATAAAATGCTGTCAAAACACATTCAGACCATCAGCAGATAATGAAAAATTCACTTTAAACCACATTTATTTGTTTCAACTGCACCACTGTCACTCAGAAATATTGACATCATATCCAGTTGATAACTACGATAGGAATGTTCAAACTGTGAGACTACAATATGAAAGGTTACTGTTCATTGATCAGTTTTATACAGATCAGTTTAAACAGCATACTGCAGCACTGTAGTGCACGTTAAGTGTTTTTGTGCAACTGTTGCCAACCTGACAGCTGCCTTAATGTCCACAGAGTCACTGTGTCATAAAGGACAGTGTAGCTTATAGATTTTATTCTGTGCTGAGGATAAATTTACGATGTCCAAAGATAAATCTGTCCATAAATCGATGACAGATTGATCATAAAATGTTCAAAATTATGTTGGGGTAAAAAAAAAAAAAATGATTAGCCTATTTAACCGTAATTCCGATATTTCTAAAGACGTAACTGTGTTCCAATATGTCCTTTGATAGTGACAGTCTGAATGAGAAAATGCACACTCCCGCTTCAGGTTCCGCAGGAGGGGAGGAATCCGAAAGAAACTCAGCGTTTGTTGAAGTAAACCTCCTCCCGAGCAGGTTAGGTTCACAGCGTAAGTTGCGGGGGTTACAGACCTAGAGTTTATCTGATCTCGCTCTCTGAAACCGAAAACCCAGAGTTTCCCTCATCGCGGGCTCAACTTACTCAGAGTTTTCACTAAATCCGCTTTTCTGAATCAGGCCTCTGTAGCCCTGCAATAAAGATTAGGTGTTGATTCATTTTGATGCATCATTTTAAAAAATGTAGATGCAAGACTGGTGTTTTAAACAACCACCATCAACACTTCCCTACCCTTTCTGCGGAACTTACCCCAAATCTTTAATATATAATCACACCCAAATTTTATTAGTAAAAACAGCTCAGTAATGTTCTAAAACAACTGGGCACAGCTTGTGTTTTTTTAAAGTGTTTTTGTTGGAGACTATTTCAGATGCAGATTAAATTACATTTGGTGCACTAGTTAGTATTTCTCGTAGCACGACGGTGTATATGGGATTGACTCAAAATAAACTATACTGCCTATTAGGGCTGCACAATAAATCGCCAGAGTATCGTCATTGCAATGTGCTCATAGCAGAACAGTGCAATATCAAGCAAGTCAAATTAACTCAAACACCTCACGTTTTTTTGCTGCTTGATAGAAAAGGAAAACTTGGACAGTTCTCATGCCTAATCTACAGGAGAAGTTTGTCTGATGTAACATAAATACTCATCAAACATCAAAGAGTTCTTGGATACACAGTTTGTAACAAGTGAGTGAAGAGCATGTTCTGCAGGCACAGTGAACTAGCAATCCCAATATTATTCTCAATTAGTTGATCAATTATTTTATGATGCTCAATTATTTTCAAATAGAGCAACTGAACTAATCTGGTGAAACTTTCGTATCGCAATATATGTTAATTATGTTATAATGTTATAATATAATGTTAGTTTTTTCCATTATCGTGCAGCCCTACTGCCCATGTCACCAGATGCAAAATTGCGGCTCATTTACAGGCGCAGGAAAAAGTATGTAAACACTTCGGAATTACCTGGATTTCTGCATAAATTGGTCATAAAATGTGACCCGATCTTCAACTAAGTCACAACAATAGACAAACACAGTATGCTTAAACTAATACCACACAAACAATTATAGGTTTTTATGTCTTTTTATTGAACACACAGTATAAACATTGACAATGTTTTTCAAAAAGTAATTGAACCCCTAAGCTAATGACTTCTCCATAACCTAATTGGCCAAACTGGGGTCCAATCAATGAGACGGGATTCAAGGTGTTGGTTAGAGCTGCCCTGCCCAATAAAACACACACCAATTTTACTATCGCAATTCTCATCAAGCATTGCCTGATGTGAACCATGCCTTCAACAAAAAAGCTCTCAGAAGAGATAAGATTAAGAATTGTGGACTTGCGTGAAGCTAGAAAGAGTTACTAAAGTATCTCTAAAAGCCTTGACGTTCATCAGTCCATGGTAAGACATTTACATTTACTCATTTAGCCAAAGCGACTTATAATTGCTATTCATGTCAGAGGTCGCACGCTTCTGGTGCAACGAGGAGTTTAGTGTCTTGCTCAGGGACACAATGGTGGATGAACGAGGATTGAACCCGGGTCTCTCACACCAAAGGCACAGTCTTAACCATTGCGCCACCATCCTAGACAAGACAAATTGTGAAATGGAGAAGGTTCAGGCTATTGTCCCTGCAAAGCTGACTGCATGAGCACAGCGCAGAATGCTCAGTGAGGTTAATTAGGATCCTAGAGTGTCAGCTGAAGACTAAGACAAAAAAGACGTTTCAGTTAAAATCCATATCAGTCTGGTTTTAAGAGTGGCCAAAAATGGCTCTTATCTGTAACAGAAGCCCTAAGGTCAATTAGAGCTGCAGCCCAATCCTCGGTTCTTTTCCTGCTTGACCTATCAGCTGCCTTTAACACAGTCAATCACATGATCCCCCTTTCCGTGCTCTCAGCAATGGGCATCTCGGGTAAAGCAATTCTGTGGTTCGAATCCTACCTCTCGGAGCATTCCTACAATGTTTTGTTGCAAGGACAGTTATCCTCCATCCACTGCCTCTCCACAGGGGTACCCCAAGGCTCAGTGCTAGGTCCCCTTCTCTTCTCAATTTACACCACCTCACTGGGGCCGATCATTCGCTCGCACGGCTGCTCTTACCACTGCTACACAGACAATACCCAACTCTACCTATACTTCCCGCCAGATGACCCCACCGTATCGGTATTAACATGCTAATATCTCTGTTGACAACTCTACAATATGTCAAACGCTCAACGAAATAGAGTTCACGGGAGAACATAACAGATTAAGCCACTGCTGTCCAATAAAACCCCATTGCTGCATGTCTGCAACAAGTTTGCAACTGGATGTTCCACAGTACTACGGGAAAAATATTCTGTGTACAGATGAAACCAAAGTTGGTTTTTAGGAAGAAACACACAACCCCGTATATGGAGGAAAAAAGACACAGCACAGCAACATCAAGACCTCATCCTCAACTGTTTAGTATGGTGGAGGAGAAATCATTGTTCGGGCTGCTTTGTTGCCTCAAGGCCAGAAAAATTAATTCTAAAGTTTATCAAGAAATTTTGCAGGAGAATGTAAGGCTATCTGTCCGCCAAATGAAGCTCAACAGAAGTTTGGTGATGCAATAGAACAACAACCAAAGCACAGAAGTAAATCAACAACAGGATGGCTTCATCATAAGTGGAGTGGTCCAGTCAGAGTCCTGACCTCAACCCGATTGAGGTAATGTGGCATGACTTCAATAAAGCGATTCAGACCAGACATCCTAAAGAATATTGCTGAACTGAAGCAGTTTTGTAAAGAGGAATGGTCCAAATTCCTCCTGACCATTCGGGTCTGATCTGTAACTACAGGAAACATTTGGTTGAGGTTATTGCTGCCAAAAGGGGGGTCAACCAGTTACACAGTGAGTTTACTAAAAACATTGAAACATATCTCACAAAAGTGAGTACACTACTCACATTTTTGTAAATATTTGATTATATATATTTTTTGAGACAACACTTAAGAAATGACACTTTGCTACAATGTAAAGTGAGTGTATAGCTTATATAACAGTGTAAATTTGCTGTCCCCTCAAAATAACACATCACACAGCCATAAATGTCTAATGACTACTTTACACTGTAGCAAAGTGTAATTTCTTCAGTGTTGTCACATTAAAAGATATAATCAAATATTTACAAAAATGTGAGGAGTGTACTTACTTTTGTGAGATACTGTAATTGTTTTTTATATATGTATGTATGTACCTGTACACACCAATAAAGGCCCATGGCACAGATTAATGAGATATCTGGCAACACAGGATAATTAATGCATTATTGGTTTGGGTCTTTAACAAAAATATAGAATATCACCAGCCTTATCCTTTAAGCACACATATCCTGTTGAGCCTAGTTCACACTATTAGCCTGATTTGCTGTGATCAGGGGTAAATCAGCGGTCGCCAGTCGTCGTGTGTGAACTACTCCACGATTCATCAAAACGGCTTCCCGACACATTTCTGACACATTGCTGATGTCTGCCAGATATATAGCATGCCAAATATCTGGAAGAGTCGGCCGACTCGACATCCACAACCAACCAATGAGAGCAGGCAGCTACTTTTCACTGCAAAACACTTTTTACTCACCTCAAATCTCTCTGTAGCACAGACAGTCCCTGCTACCTGCGTGTGCTAATCCATTCTTTCACCCATTTTCTTTGTCTTTATAATTGGTATCTTTATAATTACAATCACCTGTTTTGTCTGTAGGTTCGCGTCATTTTCAGTTTCACATTTCAGGTGTCTTTTCTTGACAAAACGTGGTCAGGTGTCAGACTCATTGTTAGGTCATGTAGTGTGTGACTCACTGTCACTGATCAGTCACTTAGTGTGAACACCACACAAGACGGCAAGTTGCGTAGTGTGAACTATGGCAAAGTGAACAGCACAGCCATCAGCCGACGCTGAAAGATGTGTACTCTGCACGCGGCATTAGGTGTCTGTCAGTTTATGCTGGTGAGTGACCACTTTTCTTGGTTAATCTAGTTTTCCTTTGGGAAATTCTCTTGTCACAGCAGCAGAGTGACAGATAAATATACACATAAATAAAAGTAAAATAGAAATTATTCTTGGTTTTCATGTAGCTCATGATTTTTTAATGTTTAACTGACACCACATGACATTGCAGTGTTTTGACAGATGTATCAGCAATTCTGTCAATGACTGTCTGGGCCTTGGTAAAAAAAAAAGCGATGATGGCAGGTTTATTTTAAATCTCACAGTACGCCACGTCATATGACTCACGCTTGTAACTTTAGTGCATCAGTTAAAAACCACTAATGTGAAGTAACGCGGGAAGTGTCAAAATAGTGCTGACAGGAACTCAGTAAAGCAAAGAGGTGCCATGCTCACAACCTACAGTTTCAAAAGTGACTACAGAATTGAATCAACACCACTCACAGAATCAAAAAGCCCACAAAGATTATGAGATTCACCAGACTGATGTTTACTGCAGGGCGATGTCATTGGGAATTTGGCTACTCCCCCACACTGACTCATGTAATTAATGTCTAAAAGCTCTGCCAATACTTACCCGGCGTGGACAAACATGTAGGAGAAAAAGCGCCATGCTTCCTGCCTGCGCTCGGGCTTGTACGAAAGGGGGCTGTTCCAGATGCCTTCGTCCAGGGTCACCCACTGCTTCTGAGGCTTCCACACAGCGTAGTAGATAAACACTGCCAACTGATGAAGAACAGAAAATGTACACAAAAGTTAGTCTTCAAGTAGGACATTGTCATAAAATTTTGCTTTCCTCCACAAAACACTGTAAAAACTTCCTTCAAGTTAGTAGCAGCAGCTTTGGGGGTAGAAACTCAATCGCAAACAGCTGAGAAAATAAAGACTGGAAGAATTAATCAGAAATACAGATGCGGAAGTATGTTTAACCAACCCCAGGAAATCCCTCTGGGGGATTGTACTCAGAAGCTCAGTTGATCTTGACTTGGGTACATAAAGTGCCTCCTCCCCCAAATAAACGGTATTCAGACAGTCAAATACAGTGACATTGGACATCTGGAGTTACAAAGAGCAAGCTGTGTGAATAGGCAGTGTGCAAAACACTCAGTGATAAGAAAGAGAGTAAAGCGACAGCCTTCCACCGATTGTGACAGCATGGGGCCAACTGCCAAACTACATGAAAAGGCACTAACAATTCGGACTATACAAACATTGAATATTTATATTTAGTTAGATTATAACAGTATAATCTAGTTGTAAGCAGCTATAACAACATCTGTATGTATTTAATAATGTACAGTATTCCTCAACAATATTTTATATTACAACTGTATACTATATTCTCATTCACTTCACCACTGGGTGCCCACAGGGGGAGTTATTGTTATTGACAAAGGCACTGATACTACTACTATCTTACAACTACTATGCTTACAACTACATAATAATGCATTTTATTTACTGCCTATAAATGCTAAATAGGGAGACACAAAGTATATTATGATAATGTAAAGACAACTGTTTAAATGGCAGTGGTCAACAATATCCAACACAAAGAAGGCATTAAATGCAAGAGCATGCTGCAACTGCTTACAAGTGTTATGTCTTCTGGAGTAAAACCACTTTTTGTTTTACATACAGTCAATCTGAAATGCATTCCTGGTGGCATTAGCTTAAATTAATAAAGGAAATAATATAGAACTCAGCATATGTCCCTTTAAAACCATATGTTTTTTTTGAAAAAAATAAGAGACCTCACCCCACCTCACTCCCTCCCTTACTATTTCAACAAATCACCCACCAATCCTCCGCATTCCACAAGATGAGTTTATTTACCTAGACTAAAGTCAAAGGACACGGAGGCTTTCTGTTTACACATTCAGGAAAAACATCTATGAATCCCACCAGTAAGGATCAACTGTACCAGGTCTAGCCTAAAGCTATATCTACTCATGAAAACTGCTGTTTTCATTGACACCATGCCTACTGCCTGCTAGCGAGGACTGCACTCGATGAATCAGGACATTCAGAGGAAGTGGTACAGATGCCAAAAGAGACAGAAAGAAAGAAACTGACTCTCACAAGACCTTCACAGTTTAGAGCGTGGTCATTGTGAGAACCACACATTTTCAAACACTGTAGCTATAAACAAAGATATCCCTAACTAACTATAGCTACAGCAAATCTTTACATCATGGCAGCATAATAAATGTAAGAATAATTACTTCACAGAATCCATAATGATCACCCCAGTGCTCATGTATTCAATATGTACGTCAAGCTACCTCTCCAAGACTGATTAAGATGATGAAGATGGGAGGCGGGAAGCAGTTGGCCCGTTCCAGGTACTTGTCGCGGGCATGCTCTGGGAGCATAAATCTGGAGATAGAATGCTGGAACCTCTCACAGCATCCCATCTCGCTGTCATCATCAGCCCGGTCTTCTTCACTCCCGAGTTGTCTCCCATCCCGGTCCACGGGTAATGGGTCCTGCTGCTCGGGGTCGATGTCCTCCATCTCTACTCCTGTCCTACGCAGCAGATTACATATTTTTACATAAGGGTGTCAATAGATACCTTGAGCTGATTGGTATCAGAGCAGAGGTGTTTTTTGTATACCATGATAGTAATCACTTTAATATCTCTGGCTATATTTGGTCATTTGGGGCAATTTTGCATGTTATGGTAATATTGGATTTTTGTGTGTTTTTTGCATCAGTGTGATGAAATACTTTTTCAGGTATTTCATTTGCTGAACTAGCAAAAAACATACATTACATTCCTGTTTGGTTACTTCATCCATTAATATTGACTGATGATTGACTGATTTTTATTTTTACTGTGCCATGCCTAAATAATATGCCCAGCCCAAACAGGCTTGCAACACTACCAATTTTTAGACTCTTAGACCAGAAACCAGAGTAGCAACATAAATATAAATAGTAACATCATATCATACATAATATGAAAAAAAATTTTTTTATAAGCATTAAAATTAAATAACAATGCCTTTCTATCATTGGCTGTGCACCAAAACATTCCTGGATATTGAAGTGAAGATATTCTTAACTCATCATAATAAGGACAAAAGAGAAGAAAAAGCAATTAATTCTCAACTTCTCCTAATTCTCACAATTCCCATAAACCTGTTTTTAAATCTGCCAACTTCAAGGGCCAGAGGAAGGATTCCTGTTCTAAAGACTTTTGACTTCAACATTATAACTTTCATGAATGTAGGATGTATTGCAGGGCTGGTGTATTAGAGACTACATTTGTTTTAGCTTGGTGTAGCAAATAAATTGGCAAGTACTTTGACATATCCATCCATCTATATTGCCCTCACATATTCTAACACCAACTGGGCCTACTACTCTAATGTTTTAATGGCAAGTGTAAGAGAAGTAAATCACAAGTTAATAAATATGATCTCACGGGCTACATGTTCGATCCGATTGGCCCGATACTGACTCAAATAGGTGGATCGGGTATCATGAAAAGGGGGAGCTGATCTATTTAAATGAATTACGCAGGTAACATATCATATTGTTTTACAAAGTTAGGAAGCAATGCTTAAGCCTGATGTTGCCTTATACATAAAACATTTTTTTCCAAGTCTCTTCCTCACAGTAAGGAATACAGCTTATTAATATTACAGAAATTACATCTAGGACAGCAACTAACAATAATTTTCATTATCAATGAATCTACCTATCACTCCTCCATCCATTGTTTTGTCTCTAAAATATCAAGAAATAGTGAAAGATACCAGTTGTAATTCTCACAGCTTCAAATGTTTTGTCTAACTAACAGTCCAAACCCCAAAGATATTCAGTTTACATGTAAAGAAAAGCACCTCTCATATTTGATAAGCCAGAAAGAGCAAATGTTTACTTTATTAAAATTTACTTTAATGCAATTATGAAAATAGTTGCAGATGATTTGATTGACTTATTGTTGCAGCTCTGCATGACAAGAAAGTGAAATAAACCTACACATCTGTACCTGTAACATGCATAATTGTCAAGAACTGTCAGACCCTACAATGTTTAATGACTATAATCTCTGTTTGAGTGGAAGAAATGGAATTTAACTAGGCAACTTTTCTCATGGAAAGAAGAACACTGTCCTGAATATCATCTATATCAAGAACTTTCAATGTCTGAGACAGTGGGCCTCCCCTTAGACATAAGCTTAGAAAAAGGCGCCCCTCACCGCACCCTAATTTATTTGCTTAGTTTCACTCAATTCCTGGATTCCTATGGGACCATGATTATGTTATATAATTACACAGACACTCAGCAACTGATCCGAAATAACCTAATACTGTTGGACATAACTTCAGACTACACCAAATACATAAAAGATCATCTTAAGGAATTGGTTAGTTTCTGACTCTGGAAAAGTGGGTAAAAAAAATCCACCAAACTACTGTATCTCTGAACTATCTCTAACTATCTCCAATCACACACAGGCTATTCTATTAGATTTCCTTTTGATAACTAATGATAATGTGATGAGTAACATTTCCCCCCTTCCACTCACTGAGCTTCTTCTGAAACTGTTTGGAGCCTCCCTCACACTTTGAAAACTTCTGATCTGTATAATCTAAAAAGATTTAAAGGACTTACTTTAAACTTGATTAAAATATAGGAAAAGGAAAAATTGCAATTCCTCTCCTCCTTTTTGCTGGCTGAACACCCAGTAGATACAAATGAATCCTAAAATGTCCAGTTTATGCTGCTTGCATAGCCAGCAACATTTGCACTCTGAAACAGTTGTATTTGAAGTGTAACACTTTCTCTTTAGTAAGACCTTGCTCAATTAGCAAACAACTGACAGTAAAAAATGTAGGCTACAAAAAGCACACGTTTTACACAAAAACTACACTACACTAAATAGAAAATAGCATTACTTTGTCTTAAGGCTGAGATTTTACCAATTCTATATTTTCCTGAATGGACAAAATATGACAGAGAACACAATTACAGTAGGCTACAGTACGGTAGCGTACACACACTTTTACACTAAACTACATAGTAGCCTACATTTTCGCCTGTTGATTAGCGTTTCCTGTTTACTGGGCGTTGCTGATGACAATACTGATTTGGATCCCAGACTTTTCCAGCCAACTTCAAATAAACTCCAGTTAAGGCTCCACGTCATTGTAAAGTGTTTTTTTATTTTTGTTTTTAGCGTTTAAAGAAATCAACTTTATTTTGGCCTACTCACCTAAACCTTTAACAGGAAGAGTGTAGACAGCTTCGGGCGGCCCCAAACGCACAATTATTGATTCGACTAAACTAATTCACAGTTCAGTGTGGGAGCTGAATGTTGCACAAGTCCATGCGCTGTAGAGTTAAAAACACCGTACAAAAACGCTTTTAGCAGCATTACTCCATGTTTTCAGACAACCCGCCGTTGTCCCTTCTTCTTCAGCCGTCCCCGTGAGATCGGAAGAAACAAAAAAAGAAAAGCACTTGGAGATAATTATAGCCCTTTCATTGCTTTTTCCTGCAAGAAACTTAACTTCCTTCCCCATCCAAACAAACCACTGATGCTCCCCTCTTCCCCCCAACTACAGCAGAATTTTACAAAACCACGAAGAATATAGATCCTGCAAACCTCGCACAACATCGTAACTTACCTGTTTCACCGCGCCACACCTGGGATCAGTGACGTCACCGAACAGTACCTCCTCATTATCCAACTTTTTACATTCACACGCACCCCTCTACACAGCCTGGGGGTGGGAGGGGGGGCAATAAAAAGTGACCATCTTTGATCTACGGTGCCATATATTCAAATAGATTATACAAAGTCTAATTCAGGAAAGTGAACTCAAGCTTAAGTCCCAATTTAATATAAAGGTTGCACTACTGTGCATGTGCCACTAGGGGGACCTGGAGTCCACAATTACGAACAATGGGATGGAGATGTTCACATTGCAGGTTGCTAGCATGCATATGCAATCTTCACATTACTCATGAACAAAACGTGGGTTTTTAAATTGCTAAATATTTACATCACTATCAATAGAACCTCCTAATCATCCTGGGATTGCCAGTCACTCATTTCTTAAAGTCACACCTTCACAAAATGTTATCACAATTTTAGTGGAAATTCATAGATCAGCACATAGCATAACGAACCTGAACGGACCCGTATAATACCCATCCACAACAGCTACACTGTGTACCTTCTGGAGAGATAAGGGCTGCAGCTAACATTTACTCTCACAAGCTATTAAATACATTTTCTCAATTTTGTGTGTGATGAGAAGCATAAAATACTCATGTGCAAGGTTTGGTATTTTTGCTTGAAAAATGACTCAATTAATAGATCAAAATAGTTACCCGCTTAGCTCTGGGTACCTTTTCAATTACGTTTTGAACTGTCAATCTAAAATATTTAGCCAACACACATGCATCCTGTTGTCCTTAGGGGAAAGGAAATTTATAGATGATTCCACGACAACTTTGCAAACTTTACCTACTGATGGAAGATCCATACTGCTAGCTCCAGTACTGCTACTACATTGACCATCTGGTGAGACAGTTTTCTCAGCTACTCATATTGATAAAAACACATGCCAGACAACATATTTTAATCACAGAACTTTTATTTTCTTCAAAAGGGAGAAAAATCCACATTCTCAGGTAAAGAGTTGTGAGGAGGGAGGGATGGAGGGGGCAAGAAAAGTGGGACAATGTGAAAAGCAGGAGCCATTAAATACAGCTGCTAGAAGGTTATACAGATGATCACGAGCCAATAAGCTTTTTCTACAGCGCCGGCAAGAGATTTGACACAGATCTGCTTTAGTCAGGATTTCCAGAGTATATCAACAACAAAAGGGCTGAAAAAATAAAAAGAGTGGGCTTCATACATAGTTTATCTTTCAGATTCTTCTAACCTTTGGCCAGCAACAACAGTTTTAAAGTAAGAAATCAACTTTTGGATTAAAAAGGAGGATAAACCATGGCACCCAAACAGGTTGAGATGGAGGGGATAAAAATGCTAAATAAAATGAAAAATCAAGTGGAAGGAGGCCGTAGAAGAGCATCCATCTTGTGAGAGGAAGCTGGGATCTCAGTGTGAGTTCAGGACACATCTGAAACACAAAATGATTGATAGTGGGGATTAGTGCTGCGGTAAAACACAGTAACCATCACATCATCCTTTTAACTCAGAACACAGATTAAATAAGAAATGTATACTTTGCCAGAGAAAACGTGTTTTGCTAAAGATAATGGAGGTTTAAGATTCTTACAACTTGCAGGCCGGGCTCCGTATCTTCGCATGATCTGGTCTTGTGTGAATTTCACAAAAGATTCATATTGTTCTGGAAAGAGGGGAGAAAAAAGGATGGCTGTGAGGACACGTGCTGTAGATTTAAACACCTGACGGGGCAGAGGACTGAGATTGCATCCACAATAAGATTGCCCAGATTGTCATGTGAAAAGGATGTGCATTCATATTAGCCTTTCCAGGTCTTTTTGTAAATATGTCCACCCACACTAAAGAGGAAAACTGCTAAATCTGTTCTTCATCATCCTCTTTTTAGTTGGCAAACAAAAATTGTGTGCAGCAGTCAACATCTGGTGAGGCTGTGGAGTCTCAGCTCAGTTAACATCTGTTCAGTCTCTTCCTGCTCTCTGTGATCACCTAGATCAGTTTCTGTTGTCAGAAAACACAATGGTCTCGTCTAATCACCTCTTAACCAGCAGCCATTCCCAAGACAAACTGGTGTTTCACAATTTATATTCCCAAAACCTCTGTTATTGGGTAAGAAAAATGCCAGATCAGTGGTGGTGAAGGGAAAAATATGCATTTTTTATTAAACCAACTTAATGTGGACATAATCTTAAGTGAATACCGTTTGCTTCTTCTGCATTATTGCACCTGTTCCCTGCCCATTAACAGTCTAGGCATCTAGAAGCATAAACAGGATAAATGTTTGAGGGAACCAGACTCAACTGCAGACGTTCTCAGTTATGATATGAAAAGATACTCCTAAATAAAAAGGGAGGGGTTAAGGGTGTTTGTCATTGCACAATTTCACTTTCACTGTTCTTCATTGCCAGACTGGAAGTGCTGTCCAGAGGAATTGTGAATGCTGATATTGAAGTCCTGCGGTTTTACAATTTTCAAAGAGGAATGCTTATTACCTGCGAGTTTTGTGTTAAGGATCTGTTCATACTCCTCCCGGATCTTCTCCTCATGGTCTTTAAGCAGCCGCTCACACAGGTAGCTCACCTGCTTCAGTGTAAACGAGGGCTGGTCCTTCCTTGAGGCACCTGGAAAACACAAAATCAGATCAGCTATGAAAAGGCTGAATCACTAACATCGGTGGTGCAGTAAATCAAGAGACAGAAATAGGTGCTCGGCCAGGTCCAGATTTAAAGCTCTGCTTGCTGTCATCGCTCACCTCTACCAGACAAAATGGGGCATGCAGCACTAATATGAGCCCTTTGTCTGAGTCACCACTATCTCTCTGTCGCAACTGGAGCCAGTATTATCAAGGTGATTCTTTAGCCCTTTAGACTAAAATGTTTGTAAATCACAGGCGAGAACGGCAGAGCAAGGATGAAGGTTTAATGACAGTCTCAGAGACAGAAAGAGGCCAGGACAGTAACGGCGCAGTCAGTGTGATCTATGAGACCATCCTGCAGAGTGGGAAGGAAAAAAAACAAAGAAAAAAAACACCTAACAAACCACACAGGAGCCCGAAGTCCTGGGGTTGGGGTCGCATCTCTCAATCTAACTGCGAAATCGAAATGCACCATTACTGCTGCAGCACAAAAGAGGCAAAAAGCAAATGTAACATGTTTGTCATTGTCTGTGATGGTGTACTTCTATGACCAGCACACATGTAAACCAAAGATGGGCTCAAACAAAGTATGCCCATAATCTACAAACATTTCAGGTGCCAGTGTAGAAAGTAATTGAACTTTGTATGTTTTCTCTTTGGATGAATCTGTCAAACCTTAAGCTGATGATACACGGGGCAACTTTTTGAGCAATGTTGCTGGGCAATCTTGCAAGAGGCAAGTCTGACTATGTTTTAAATGGATAGCGGCGGTGCGGGGCGGGTGGCGGAGTGGTGGGCGAAGGGGATTGAGGTAGTAATCTTTACTCATTATTATTGACGACAGCGTTGCCCTGCACGATTGCTCTAAAAGTTGCTCTGTGTATCATCAGCCTTAGAATTCAATTAGAATTTCGATTTTTTGGAGTTTATACTCTGTGATTCAGACTTTCACCTATGACATCTGTATGTCTTAACTTGTTCACAAAGAAAACAGTGTACAGTCTCTTTTGATCTTTTCACATTATCACAGTGAACATAAATCATTCCATGACACTTGTCGTCATTTTAGATACAACGAAGCATAGTAGCGCTGCTTATTTTCCCATCCATAAAAGTGTTCTGAGAAATTGATAAAACCACTCTTTTCAGGAATCTTTCAGAAAAAAGCGTTATCATTGAGAGAGACATCTCCATTTCAGAAAGGGGGTGGATTTGGCACAAACAACTACACATCTTTCACAAACTCACATCTGGAATCACAATCCCTCTGTGCCTGCCTCTTGAGACTTGAGTTGGTCATGCAGGTCCAGCCAAGGGTCTTTTGGCAGGCCTTGCAGAATGAATGACCTTATCATTCGTAACTGATGTTGGGCAACTGCACAGACTTAACTTACAAAATACGTGATTCTGATTTTTTGATGGTTTTGATGTCTGAGTTGTCACTTCAATGTTGTAGGACTTGCTAACCAGAACAAAAGAAAGCAGACATGTTATTTAATCACCCATGTAGAAAAAGTTCTTACCTGCAGAAGTATAATACCTTCCTCCTAAAATACCCAAACAGGTCTAAACAGCTACAAATGATAGGGCACCCAGGACTTAATAAAAAATAGAGGAATTTCTTACACCTTGTGGTTGATTGATATGCAGATATACGTAGATCGGATGTATTTTATTTTTGATTGAGAGGCTATGTTGTATTAGAAATAACATTGCTTATGAATGAAAACATTCACATTTATTTGACCAAATGGAACACATGCATGTTTAGAATGTGGTTCCAAAGTAGAAAAAACATCCATTACTAGGCAATAAAAGTGCCATGCTGTACCCATTACAACTGAGCATGACCAGAAGACATGGCCTTTGGAGTAAAAGCCATAAATAGTGTGTGTGCATGTGTTTGTCTGACAAACAGTAAATTTTCCTACCTGGTGGGGAGCTGGGAGCGTTGAGGGAGGAACTGGGGATGGGTGCATCACTGGAGCTACAGGCCTCAGTCTGGTTGAAGGCCCCTTCCAGCTGCCGCCGCCTCTGGATCCGGCTGTACTCCTGACGGAGGTTCTGGAAGATCTGCTCTGTAGGGAGGAAACAGAAACGAGGACAAAAGTTTTAAAACCAGGACAGAGAACGCCCCCCAATAAATTGTGATTCTCTTCGTCACACATACGGCCTGGACCTGAAGATGTAACTTTGACCATGGTTGCTTTCTACTGCACACATTTTTTAAAATAAATTCCCTGACTTTTTCCACTTAGTTTTAATAATGTGACTTGTAATGGTATCAAGCAACAGTGTCCTAAACCTTTCCCTACTGTCATGAAACCCCCAAATTGCTCAAAAGGTATGATGGGTCTGTTTAGTCTTCATTCTGATCAAAAGGCATTATGAATCTACTGTCCCAGAATACTGCTTCATATTGAATGAGCTCAACAGTGATTCATTACAAGAATGAAATGGGCAAAATAAAACAAATCCTATCTATTACAGCTGTGACAAACACACACACAGCTGACCTAAGACACACTTTCAGATCCTGTGACTGCATCACTTTCACTTCTCTTCCAAAGTTTTTCATGACATCTGTATCATGTCAAACTACAGCTGGTGAAAAAGTTATGTGAAGGCTGCAACATTAATCACTGTTGGTTATTAGGCTGTAACAAAGTAAAAGCCTCTCATACTCATATTTGAGCATGAAAGGCTCAAATATGAGCAAGTCGGTTGTAGCCCTACAATTTTTAGATATATTATTGAAATCACACATATTCTTAAATAAAATTAATAAAAAAGTTCATTTGGAAACTGTATGTACACATGGATGCAGCTATGGTCAAGAAAATGTGGTTCCTGCACAGTAGCCAGCCCCTTAAGATTAACCCTACGCCGCAGTGGTGTCCAGTGTCAAAACAGCTTAAACATGGTTGACAGCCAGCACACACATATCTAATTATAAAGACTAAAGTTCAAAAATGTCCTGGGAAAAACGAGAGAAAACAACCATGCCCAGAGCTGATAGCCATATGTAGGAGAGGCACTTTATCTTACTCGATTCATACAGGGGTGAAGTCTCTATACAAGTTGCACCTCTATCTGGGGAACTGTGCCTCATTTATCTTGGGTGGAGAGGGAGCTAGAAACCATGTTTCAGCCTGCTCATCAGTAAGCTTGTCTGGATGGTGTGGAAAGCAGGATCTTCACTATAGAGCCATTTTAAGAACACCATGTTATATGTGGTTGTGCAATTTTGAAATGGTGCCTTCACAGAGACCCCTGTGCTTGCTGTATGTGGCCTCTAAACCTTCAGCATTAACAATGCAGGACCCTAGTTTGACAGGCTCTCTTTTCTTAGCTACCACTGGGCTTTTCACACTTAATAAAGCCAAATCAATGCCGCAGAAATGTCACACCTAATAAATTTGATAATCAATTAATAATTTAGGTAATTTCTAAAGGACAAATACCAAAAATTCACACTTTCAATGGTTACTAAAGTCTGAGGATATACTGTTTTATATCATTGTACATCAAATATTTTTGGGGATTTGAAGGTAGGTCTGACCATACAAGCATTTATCCCTGTATTCTGGCATTATATAGACTATACAATTCATTGACAGAAAATCACAAGATCAAGAAGAAGAACAATAGTTGATGCCATAGCTGCTTCTAAATATTCTAATAATTTTGTATTCTACAGATTTTTATAATTAAGTAACCGGCTAAGACGAGTATAATTACATAGGAGTGAAATTAAGTCTGTCCAAGCAATTATTCAGAGCAGTAAATTGCATTATCGGGAGGGGGGCGGGGGCAGATTCAAATTCACCATGTAAGCAGATAAATCAAATCTAATTAAAACTGTGTTGATTTGAAGTTTGATGTTCAATCTCAAGCTGAAATTGTAAGTTACTTTTAAGTTAGATATAAAAAGACATGCAGAGCGCTGGAGCCCTGTCTCTCAGCTACTCCAAAAACATCCTTTGGATGAAAAATCCACAAAGTATGGCAAAGCTAAGATGCAAAGGCTGACTGAGCACATCTAACCACACCAGCTGAAACACATTTTGAAATATAAAGATCCTATATTACTGTAATCTTTGAGGTTGACAGTTTTCTCTCACTGATTAAGCCAATCAGAGTTTCAAATAGTAGGGAGAATTTTGTGTGTATAGGAGACACAGGTAGTCTTCACTTTCATTTTGTGTCTCTTGACTTTCATTTTGTGCCTCTTGTTTTGTTATTTTTTGAACGGTGGGGGTGTGGTTGCACATCTTGCCACCTCCGCTTACCAATTTCCTGGGGGAAACCCTGTATACACAATGACTGTTGTTTAAACAAAGACTGTATTAGCAAGAGAGAGCAAGATCCTGGCTACAGACAGATATAAAAACACAAAACTAGCTGTATTTGGTACTACTACTACTGTGTAATCCTATAATTTAGAATTTATGTAGACCTACAGTTGCAGGATTGAGGTTACATCCACATCCTAAGTTTTCATTTTAAAAAGCAGACCTATTGCTACGTTTGCCCATCCAGACTAAAATGAGAATCCAGGGAGGTAGAGATAGAGGGAGGGGGAAGGAGAGAGGGGAAAAAATGTGGCAAAAATGAAGGACCTTGAATACAATGAAGGAGACACTCACGTTTGGTTTCCTGATTAGATATCAGTCATACAGAGCAAAAAGACAATGCTGCTGACAGTGTTTCTGTTTTGGTATTGTTAAAAATTGTTAAAATAATTTGTACATATGTACTGTGGATGTCACCTTATTTACTTTGCGACAACTCCAAGACTGTTTTCTGCCACTACTGTCAATTTGTCCTCCTGTGTTACTTTCCGTAATGGTTCCACCTGTTGTCAGTCCAAAAAAAAAATCTCTGGTGTGGTCTTCTGTCTGTAGTAGTACTTTCTTCTTTCCCCAAAACTTCTGCAACTGCAGTAGACAATCTGCTTCCTGTTTACACCAGCACGCACATGCCCAGTGTACCTGAATGGCCACTTCATGTAGGCTTTTAGTTGTTTTAATGTAGATCAACTTTAAAACACAGCTAAAACACTGGTGTAGACTGCGATCAATTTAGTTTTACAACTCTGTTTTTAAACAAAAATGTAGTACTGTGGAAGTAGACCGAGTCTCTAAATGCTGACAATAAGGGATTAACCTGTGACAGCTGTCTTATATGAACAGGTCTAATTGGTCTCCTAAATGAAGGACACGTGACTGCTGGGTACATCTGACTGAAGTGAAAACCCTCTCCTGCTGCCTGTCACTTTCACCTCTGCCAACTACTAGTAGCTCAACTGTGGGCGTTGCTTGACAACAATGACCCCCACCACAGGCCAAGCAATCAATCACAGTGACTTCCGGGAGCCAGGGGAACACAGTGGAGAAAGCCTCGGCTAAAAGGCTTAGGTACAGGCCAAACAGTGAATACGAAAGGCAGATCGGGTGGATAGACTGGACACGGTGAAGAGAAAACAAAGCTGACTCATTTCATTTTAACCTCCGTAACTAAAGGATTGTGGGGAGAGTTTTTTTTCGAATTCCCCAACTGCCAGGAAGTAGTGTAATGTATTATGGGTCAGTTCATGTTACCCTTCTGCAGTACAGAATTTAAGAGTGACCACTATTAATTTCAAAAATGGGAAATAGCAACCTAACAAATGATTATCAAGAAAGTCACTACTGAACAATACATTATTTCCAGATAGGGATGGGCAATAAAATAATAATGTTAATTATTGCAATATAATTTTCCTCAATAACAATATAATAAATGTTCAATATATCAATCAATAAATATTGGTTTAACACTTAATTTTTCTATTAAAATACTTTATTGAGAAAAAGAGGCCTGAAAAAAGATCAATCAATTATATTTGTTGAAATCAGATTTTATAATAGTTTCGAATGTTCCACCTCAGCCTAATGAAGTGATCAACTTGTTTGGCATCAAGTGTTTGTGACATGCTGATCATAAAGAAAAAGTTTAACCACATAATTAACCATCTGTTTTCTTCAATTTTCACTCAGGAGCAAAAACCAGTCTTTAAACTTGAAAGAAATAATGATGACATTTATCCTGATGATTATCAATCTCGAATGATATGAAATGTTTTTATTGTGTTAAACATTTTTGGCCATATCGCCCAGCCCTATTTCCAGACACGTTGGATTTTGGCTATTCAAAACTGGTGGGACTCAGTTTCAAGTGGTCAAACGCCCAATATTCATCGTCCTTCCCCCCGACTATAGCTAAAGTGTGAGGCAAGTTACTACATTGTAAAAAGTATTTCAAATAAAATATTCTGGACAAACGTTTAGCCGTTTCATGATAGTGTTATGACAATATAGACACATTTATACAAGAAGCTGTTCCAGAGTATTTTACAACCTGTGATATATAAAATCCAATGGCACCGACAGTTGAAGTTTGTACTGATTAGCTGGACAAATATGAGATGATAGAGACTGGTCAACCAGTAGAGATTTTTATACTAGGGTAACTACCCCTGTACTATATTTTTGCATAATGACCTGCCTTAACTGGTCTGGTATTTAATGTCCTGGATAAGCAAAATAACAGACATTGCCATTGGATTATTTTACTGATAAACAGACTCTTGAAATTCCAGAAACTAGTGCACTAATGTCTTTTAAAAAAGTTTTATATTTGACAAAAAAAAAGAAAAAAGTTAGAAGTTCAAAGAGAAAAAGTTGGCTCGGTGCATCCCTAGCTATTACCAAATGAAATTACCTAAACAATAAATGTTGTATTGTTGACTTAATTAGGGCAGCAGCTAATGAGGATTTTAGTACTTGAAGCTTCTACAGATTATTTCATAGATTCATCAATGCATCGTTTAACAAGAACTGTGTAAGTTAACTTATGACGTTGCAACACAAACTCACGGCCCAACCAGGTGGAGAGCAAATGCACGTTCAAGATCTTCCTGACCAGATGACACCAGAAGCCCAGGATGCCTGACACAGTCTTGAAGCCTGACACAGGTTTTGGGCCTGAACTGTGACATCCACACATTTCTCCTCAAGCTGTAAACCTGACAGGTCAACCGGTCCTGCCTTTAGATAACGTAATGTCACAGGAAAACACCAGCCTCATCTGTCAACTGGGGGAATTATAAGCACAAGCCCAGACTGGCAGGACAAGATTGAGGCAGAAGAGAATGCAGTGGGTGATCCTATCTACATTAATATGAAATAATTACCCAAAGACACCTCGGCAGTGTCAGATACCTGTGCCACACCTACACGCATACCGCTCTCCTCACCACAAGCGATCCTGACAAGCTTAAAAGCATGTGTAGGTAGACATGGGTGGAAGGGATGACAGCTGACCTTTTGCTAAATACAAAAACTGCTTTCACTTTCACGAACCACAGCAGAAACGCAGACTTGCAGCACCAGGCCCACAAGGGGCCTCTTTCTGGGTGAAGGTGAGTAGAATACCTAGTATCTGAACCTTATGTCTGTAGCATGACTTCACTCTTGCAGCTGCTGGACTGTAATTCAGCTAGGCAGACAGACTGAAAGAAAATGGATCTCAAAAGAGGCCTGTTGGATTCTTAACAAAGTTCAGGCCGGATAAGCAATGTTAGTACAGACAACCTGGAAAACAGGGATCCTAATGTTTCATTTTGCATACCAACATAAACATAGCTGCACTATGAATACCACTCTATAAGGGAAACCTAATAAGCAAGTCAGATTGCATATATGGTGTGAGCAAGAACAGAGGCAATGTGTGTCTTCACTTCCAGGCATCTGCAAGGATCTGCCCTGTACCTTCTCACTTGTAAATCACAATAAATTTTTGGCTTACCAGGATGAGTTCCAGAGTTCACCAGAAGCAGAAATAAATACATTTTACAGGTAGCCAGCTGTGACAACATTTCCATTAACATCCACATCTGTGTGTGAATGCTCTCAACAAACCTTCCCCGAGGCTCTAACTCTGAGCGATGTGCAAGAAGCACGTATTTTTCTTACAATGCAAACAGGAACAAGAGACCACAAGCTGCCCTTTGTCTTAATAAATGATGAAGCAGGCATACAGTGCAAATTAGGACTTTGTGGAATCTTGACAGTTTATCGTTTTAATAAAAATTATTTTTATCAATGGCTCCCATTAGGGCTGGGCGATATAGCCTTTTATAAATACCGCGATATATTTAGGCCATGTCACGATACGCGATATATATCTCGAT
>JAPMOB010240776.1:0-18151 GCA_029875015.1 Lepomis gibbosus | reverse complement strand
ATAAACACCCAAATTAATGTTTCAAACGTTGTTTCTGTTACAGTGGGTCATAATATATCATGTATTTTAGATTGTCAGTGAGTTTTGTGCTGTTAGGAAATGATTTCTGCGCATTTTGGCTCTAACTCAAAACTTGCGTACATGTACACCACCTCCTGAGCTGGCGTAGGATTTGAGCGTGCCGTATGGCAACGTCCATATTGATAAATCTCAAAGTCACCGTGGTTTTGGGTGTACGCAAGGTGTACGCTTGAAATTTGGTGTACGCACTTTTGATAAATGAGGGCCAGTCTGTGCAGCCAAAGACTGCTTTCCGTTTGTTGTTGGGTTGGTGATATTAGTATAGGTACCAGTGAATGAGTGTAGATGGATGTTTTCTTTTAGTTTTTCTGCCACCTTCCTCTAAAACGGTTAATTTGAATGAGTAGATGACCCTCTATGGACCCTGAGAAGACAGGCAGAGATGGGACTAAGTTATTGTTTTCAAGTCATCAAATCCTGAGCCAAATCCCAGGTCACCAAATATAATGCCATTTAAACTATTTAACCAGATTAACAGTTAGTACAGGGAAACTATCAAACTAACATACGCTTGTCTTTTTATTACTGTCATATAAAAATGTAATGATTTCTTTTTTTCCACAGCAGAGTCTGAATGTGATCATCCACCGTGTCATTTGTTGGCTGCCTGCTGGTCTGCCCCAAGCACATTTCCCTCTTGCTTGTGTAACGGGATTTTATTCCAAATCAACAAGTCCCATGATTCCACGGCCAATTGTAGTAATTGGTTGTGGAATCAAGTCAAGTTGCAAACATGTTCTAATTATGTCAGGTCAGTTCCTAAGATTAATTATTCCAGTCTCAAGTTCAAGTCATGTGACTTAAGTCCAAACTGCTGGACACAGGTTGAAGTCCAGAGATAGTCACCTGTCTCATCTGCAAACAAACAATGATACTGGAAACTTGGTAGAAGTTCAATGTTGGTCTTTGCTTGCAGAGGATCAAACTTCAGTCACATGCTCAAAGCAGACGAAGCCTTCCAGCCTCAGTGGAAGGAGGAATATTATTCTCTCAAGTTAGAAGCTATCTCTCTGTTGCTTTTGCTTCTGGTTCTCAGAAACCATAAGTGTGAAGATCCATTGGTCTTAGCTTTTAATATAATTATATTTTTCAAATGGGAAATCCAACAGCGGAGTCCCTCCCTCTCAACTTCTACCACAGAGAAGAGTGGAACAGCTGAGCATCCTCTAGAGTCCTCCTTTCCTCTGTCTCTGCCCAACACCACATGCTAATGCTGGGAAAATATTAAATGCAAGATAAAACAGGGAAATAAAGTGCTGTCATTTGGGCTGGGGCTCTATGAAAATGACATACATCATATGGAGGAACTCCCTCCTATGCTTGGCAATGCTCAGCAGCATGCAACATGCATGGAGAGTCCATTCATGTTGCATTCAATTCAGTTTTATTCAGTTCAATTCAATTGTATTTATATGGGACCAAATCATAGTCTCATAGTAGTTTTCATGAAAGAGCAGGTCTAGATCACACTATGTGATATTAATTACAGAAACCCAACAATTTCCACCAAGAGCAGGCACAGACAAATCAACATGATCTACTGAGAACGTAACAGGCATTCCATAACAAAGTGTTATGGAAATGTGTCAAAGTGTGCTGGCTGCAATTGACTGTACTCATATTCGGGTTATAACCTCATCAGCACACACAGATGTGTTTAAAATAAAAACATTCCATTTATATCCAGTTCGTATGTGAAAAGATGATCATGCATTAGGTCAGTGAGAGTCCTCACAAGTATAAAAAGACAAAAGTGTGTGTGTCTTGTGTCACGTTAATAATCACACTATTAGTAATATCAGCACTGGGGAAAGGGGACTTGTGTAAACAGGAATATTAATAGATTTCATAGCTCTAATTATTGGTGATATAGAAAGCAACTCCATCACATTGCCTTAATTACCTCATCTAGAATATTAATTCCAATGACCAAATATTCCTTACTCCTAATCAAACTTACACCTTTCTGCTGGCATGTTCCTGTGTGCATGTTCCCAGCATTTGGCCGACCACACCAGAGCTAAAAGGTGAATGAACATTAGATTTACATGTCTTTCCATGCCTGAGGTGCTGAAACCTTCAAACCCAACGTACTGACGTGCTGCATTAAGCACAGTGACTCATTTTTGTTTTCAGTGCTTGTGTGTTGGTAGCGTATTTTGCTGCTCTAACTGAAAACAACATAACTTTTACATTTAGCTGATGCTTTTGTCCAAAACAAGTATGCCGGTGTTCACATGCTTTTTGAGCAACTAGAGGTTAAGTGTCTTGCTCAAGAACACATTGGTGGATGTGTCACAGAGGGGAGTTGAACCTGGATCTCTCTCACCAAAGGAATGTGTCTTATCCACTGTCCCATCACCACCCCTTAATAATTATGTTAGATTCTTCATTACAGCAGCTAATTATCCACTGTACACTTAATCTTACATTAGTTCTGCTTAAGCACTCACAGTTCTTTTCATCTTTTAGCGAGAAGTTAGCGAAGTCAGCGGCAACAGTTAAGTGCATCCCTGGGGCCAAGCAGCCGACATTGAGTCTTAAACTGCTTGAAACTGCTGGCTAAGGATAAACGTAAATACAGTAAGATTGTTATTCAAGTCTGCGGTAACGACTTGATTGGAGGTCACTAAGATTAATGTTGAGTCGGTGTGTACATATGCAAATACAATGTTGGACTTCATAGTTTTCTCTGGACCCCTGCCAAATCTACCAGTGATGACATTTATGGCCGCTGGTTGTCGAGGTGGTGTCCAGCAAACGATGTGGGCTTTGTAGATCATTGCCAGACTTTCTGGGGAAGACCTGGTCTGATTCTGAGAAACGGCATCCATCCCACTTGGGAAGGAGCAGCTCTCATTTCTAAAAATCTTGCCAAGTTTATTAGTGGACCAAATCCATGACAACCCAGAGCTGAGACCAGGAGGCAGAGTCGCAGTCTGACACACTTCTCTGCTCCTCCATTTCAGGAGTTAACAAGTCAAAACCCTATAGTGACGGTGTCTGTCCCCCGACCATTGAAATTATTTAAATCAAAGGTAAACAGAAGAGGAGCTGTGCATTTATATACTTTATATATTATATATTCAGGAAAACGATATAGTATTGCAGACATCTCCACATTTAAGCTTAAGACTTTCCTCTTTGATAAAGCTTATAGTTAAGGCTGGCTCAGGCAAGTCCTGAACCATCCCTTAGTTATGCTGCTATAGGCCTATACTGCCGGGGGAT
Organism: Lepomis gibbosus; assembly: GCA_029875015.1. Classification (NCBI taxonomy): domain Eukaryota; kingdom Metazoa; phylum Chordata; class Actinopteri; order Centrarchiformes; family Centrarchidae; genus Lepomis; species Lepomis gibbosus. The sequence continues at coordinate 14,839 of JAPMOB010240776.1, read as the reverse complement.
TTCCCATGATGCACTGAGCTCCTCTCTCCTCCTTTTTCTCTCCATCCGTATGCAACCTCATCCCATTAATGCATGTTACTAACTCAACTTCACATGCACAGTTTGTGCATTGATGAGACTTCACATAACAAAGGTCAACACTGTGTGTGGATGATGTCCATTACAAAGTGTAAAGGAATGCACCCACTGACCACAGAAAACATTCTATAGCACATCCATGGGGCCAGTTAAATAGATTTAATACTGTAAACCACAATAACATGACGTGGTCAGCTGCGCGACTGATGATTTTAAGCCATGCTAGCTGTGGTGCTCTAGGGATGGTAATGTCAGTCTGTTGGTTGGCCCACCACTTATGACATGTTAACCCTGTGAAAAATACATTTTGTATAGACATTTGTGGTCATTTTGGGGTGGAATCCTGAGGATGTTGTGAGTCGCTGATGTTTCATATAGTGCCACCATTATTTTGATACTTTTCGTGGTTAGTGAAATGCTGTAGACTCTTTTTTTGAAGACGTGCACACATGAATATTCTTCCAGTGGGAAGATGGTTTGCATCCAGGCTGCAGAAGAACCACACAAACCAAATGCAGACCATCTCATTCAGCTAAACTTTGGTCCACACCCAGGTTTAAAGAAAAGTGCTTATATTAGCAATATTTTAGCCAAACTGCTTCAGGATTCAAATTAAACTGTTAAATGGTGCTCATATTGCTTAACCTTCTGGATTACAGTGTGGTAAACTGTGTTTCATAAAATGATTAATATTCATATATTCATATTCAGTTCATATATTCTTAAGATTAGGTATTTGCATCAAAAAAACAGGCTTGTATGCACAGCTGTCTCTAAATTGGAAGGGAGCGTGGCAGCTTTTTTAGTACCTTTGATGAGCAAACAGCCATGTACTGGGCTGGACTGCTAGGTGTGTGGTGTCAGTGCGAGTTTCTGTCTGTGACAAACAAATTAAATAAAGTACAAACTGGAATATCTTTAGACAGCCCACACTTTTGGAAGAGGCAGGAGAGAATCCGAAATGACATTTTTACCGGTGAGTGTTCCTTCTGCCTGTTTGTCTGTCTGACCTGAAATTATTTGCCTACCAGAGAAGGGGAAATACATAATTACAGAGTGCACTTCAAATATATGGTGGTGGCATCCCACTAGGGGCTATTTTCTCTGCCCGGCCCACTCTTCATACGTCTCTGACTAACTCACTGAGACAAGACATTTCCTGTCATGCATATCTCTCGGCATCAATCTGTACAATCCTCTCAGACTAACGCTCTCTCCCCCCTGTGTACAAAAAATGGGTTGTCAATGACAATGACAGAACACCCAAGAAATCATCAAGGGGGTAATAATTCATGACCCCCTCCCCCTAATAGACACACACACACAATGCAGATTACATTACATTTTGCAAATTTCATGTTTCAACAGAAATAGTACTTACTGAGTCAAATGGTCGGAGGTTTAGTTTGGGTGACCAGTTGGGCAAAGTAATGATTCGTACTGCTGAAGTCAGCTGAATAAGGCACTGTCCCCTGTGTATCCAGATGTTGCAGCATATTGTTAAGGATTCAAAGACTGGAATTATATATTCCACCAGTAAGCATTTCGACCACAATCTCACAAATGCTGATCCCTAATCACACAAACTTATATCTTCCCTCCAGTGACCTTGTATGCAACTGAAACATTTCTACTGTGCGATACGATGGAAAGAAAAATGACTACAGATTTGCAGAAATCACAGGTTTACCCACCGCTATTCCCATTAGGATTGATACAAGTACATAAGTCATAACATAACTAACCCTAACTGGTAATGGTGTGAAATAAGTTTATAATTGATCTTTAAACTTGATTTTTAAGGTTTCAAAACATCAAAGACTGCAGTTGAAAATGAGTCAGCTGGCTAACACTGGCACATTTCCAGTAATGTTGATTAATGTGTGTTCTCATTCTAAATGAAATGAAAATATCTTAGTAAATCAAGTTGAGGACCATTCTGTTCTGTCGGTTAATGTTTCTTAAAAAAAGCGTAACTTTTGTATTTTTCAACCTGGATCCTTTTTGCTTGTGTTTGTTTGTACTGCTGACAGACTAAGATTGTAGAAAGTGTTATAGAAAGGATTCCTACAGAGAGAGAGCCTTTTTAAAGAGTAAAAGAGTCCTTTTTGTTTAACCAGAAACAGTCACGACGTCGCTCTCGTCAAAGCCGCCAGACTCCATTGATAAAAACTGTAATTTTGCAGATGTAAGGCTATATGTGATCATATAAATCACAATTTCAAATCCACACTGGTTGGTGATTGGTTGAAATGTGATTTCCCATTTTATTGTTTTAAATCTGTCCTCATGTGTCTTTGTCACTTCCTGTGCTTGTGTTGATTATTATGTTGCATTCAAGACCGGTCGGAACTGGGAAACTTGAAACTTCTGACACCAAAGCCTTCCAGGTGCATGGTGGTGCATGATGCCAAAAGTGAACGAAAACCATGGCTGACCCTGACAAAGTGTACACATAGTTGCACCCTCAGCAGTTTTAGGTGTTAATTAAAAGGATGGTAGTTTAACTGCAACAACTGACATAAATAGCCCAAACACTATAGTTAACTTTGTACCCCTTTAGCTACATCAGTTTGTGGCCCTCAAGTCAGTCAGTGTTGTAGGTTACACTTCCCAATGTTTTGGCATTTGTAACAATAACTTTTATGCAGAGAAGATGACTTTATGAGATTCTTTACTGTAGCCAGCTACCTAACATATTTCTTTATCAATGTACATGCAGAACAGGTTTTACTACATGACCATATGTATTGTTTTTATTTACATGCAAATACACTTTTTGTTGCCTTTTAGTTTATGGTTTACCATTTTCAAAGTGCGCTTCCATGGTCGCTGACATTGTTTTCTGAAGTCATTCAGCTGCTACTCGTGAAGTCGTGGTACAAATTTTTTCTCCGAGTTCAGAAGTAGGAAATCCGACTTCAAGTGGCGTTCCAGGATAGTTTTTCTAGTTGGAAATTTCCCACTTCCGAGTTGCCTGGAACGCAGTATTATTTCCACCTGTATCCTGTTATCTCCACCCCTGCTGGGTATTTAAATGTGTCTCCTCATTATTTGTTGTGAGTTTATTGTTTGTTTTTTGTCTAGTGTCGCAGCCTTATCTTAAGTGGTTTTTCCACATTTTCCCCTTTGCCTAGTTTACTGGACTTCCTTTTTGCATTTTGGACTTTGGGTTATTTGTCTGTGCCTTGCTATATTTGTTTGCCTCTATTCTGTACTGCTTACCTGTTGTTGTTTTTTTTACCCTTGCCTGCCACATGTTCCCTTTGGTTTGCTTATCATTAAAATTAGGTGGAAGTGAATCTGCTCTGCCTGGTGTCTTTGCTTTTAGGCCCAAAACTGTTTCTTGGATCTGCACTTGAGCTAAACGTGACAGCAGGTTCAACAGTTTGCATATAAATGTAACAATATCCAAATATCTTTTGTTGAAAATTACAAATATGTTTAAATTTGTGGATTTCTATTACATTTATTTAAAACAAGACTTTTAAAAAAATATTTTTGTGTGTATTAAAAAACATTTTTCAGGAGTTATTTCTATATAAATCCCAAAACACATTTGTTGATCCTTCTGTGTATGTTTATTAATATTGAGACCAATCTGATTACATAACTAAGTTCAAATGGACAATATAGCTGGGAGCGTCAATGATCAGGATCCAAGCAAGTTGCCAAAAACGCAACATTTGACATTTTGAGAGTAGAAGAACAGAAGCAGATGACTTAGGAGTTTAAAGTGATCAAAGAATTTGAAATTGGAGATAATTGTGGAAACGCAAACCTGACTGTACCTGACTACTGGGTGAAATGTTCAACCCACCTGCAACATTTTTTGTTTTCAAGATTTAAAGTTTAAGCTGCACAAATACTTCACGTGGAGAGAAATAAGACAAAAGTGTCACAGGATCCAAATAAAATACAGAACTTAGACTCACTATGATCTGAACACCCCTATTGTGAGCAAATCTGACTTGGTCACTTGGGGTTGAACCCTGGAACTTAAGATCGGCAGCGTAGGTGACTTACTGGCTGCTACCGGTGAGAGTTTTTTTTTTCATCACACCTTCTCACAAGTTGAGACAGTGACGTGTGAGATGCGCCAGACCTGGATGGTTTTGTCAGTTTGAACTTAAAACACTAACAAGAGTCAAGATGATGGTGAGAAAATTCAGGAAAAAAAATCACACATCATTCTGCTGGTTTTGCGCGTGTTGTCAATTATTTTGGTGGCATTTGATCCAAAACGCAAAGCAAAAAAGAAAATGTTATGCATACTGTACAAGTTACAGCATGATACTGAATATTACTCACTGACCCATTTAAAATTCCTTTGATACACTTTATATCGGCCATCTAGAGAATGTCTGTGTTGATTTTGGTAGTGCTTGAAGAAAGATTTGTGGAGATACAGATGTTAATTGAATTAGCATGTGCTGAAAAATACAGAGTGACTGACTTCAAAATTGACCATAGGTTGCAGTGAGGCAAACATTTGTCACATATTGGTGGATGTGCTGAAAGAATTTCAGCTCTCCAGGATTTACAGGTTATTTTCTTAGATTTTTTGAAGTTTGGAATGTGAAATGACTATAAATTTACATTTCTTGTAATAAGCCACACCCACTTTGAGCAATCATTACCAATTTTTATGTATCAACTGAGTAGTGACCTGAGATCGTATAAACCAAACAAATTACGAGGTATAAACTTTTTGCAAGTGCAGCGACCCCTAGTGGAACAATATCCCAGGACTTCTAAGCGAAGCTCGGTCCGAGCACCTGAACAGACAGGTCAAGTTTGGTTACAATAGCTAAAGCCAATTTTGATTTAGGTGCATTTAGGTAAAATTGTACATAAAAACACAAAAGTAAAAATTTATGGGGAGAAAACAGATTGACGTATAAAAGTTCTTTTGATCAGCGCCGTCCGATGATATGATCCTGCCAAACTTTCAGGTCAATTGGTGAAACTGTCTGGGACGAGTTTGCAAAAACAGGTTTTAGAGAAAAGTGATAAAAAGTCATATAATTGCAGACTCTTAGTTTTGATTCTGTATAAGGCGGAAAACTGATCCTGGTCAATGTGGCTGCATTTCATTGTTACAGCAAACGCTTTAACAATGAAATGTTGTTAGACTTCAAACTTGCGTCAACATCAACATGAAAATCAAATTCAATTAACTAAGCCATTTGGAAGAATATACAACTGCAGCTGTTTTGAAACTTGATTAAGGTTTGTGCAAACAAAATTGCAGTCTGAGATGACTTTACTAATACTTTGTAGTAAACTTATACTTTAGTGGCAGTACTGGTTAGTGATACATTATTTGGTAAAGATTGACATGTAGCCTACTTCATATTGACTTGTAATTAATGAATGTATACTATAGAAGGGTTAGGGTTAGGGTTTTGTTTCTAACAAAATATTTTTTTCTTTTGAAAAACTCTCTCAATGCAGATTCCCACTGCTGTGATGGCTGAATGTTCAGCTTGGTGCCACTCAGCTATGTTTTGGTGTATGAAAGAAAGAAAACTTAATGAAAACACAGAGTGGTCGTTATTATACAACAAGGGAGCAGAAAAACAGGCAAACTATTTATTCTGTTTTCTTTGCACATATAATGCAAAATCAATACTCTCCAATCAAAGTACTGCATGCACTATCCCTGCTGTGCAATTATGTACTCATGCACTAGACTTTCATTTAATCCCCCTCTCTGTGGATTTAACCATGTGCTGCTGTGGCCTCTGTGTTAATGTGACAGCATTCAGTTCAAACTTGTGCTGTGCTAGAAGTGAAACTTAATGTTAAAGGTCTGACCTGGTAATATGCAACAGAATGGTAAATGATCTGTATTTGTATAGCACCTTTCTAGTCTTCCGATCACTCAAACTACATCACATTCATCCAGATTCATACGCTGAGCCTAAGTGCTCAAATGGAAACGTTCACACACCGATAGAACAGCCATTAGCCATGGGTTCAGTATCTTGCCAAAAGGACACTTCCTCATGCCGCCTGGAGAAGCCCAGGATTTAACCACTTATTGTTTCATTAACAGGCAACCCGCTGGAAATCATTGGCAACCCGCTGGAAATCATTGGGGTGGCTGTGGCTCAGGACACAGCCACCCCAATGATTTCCACGTAGAGAGATGTATGTCTAAAAGGAGGTTATATCTTTATTTTGAAAACCGGCCAGGCTATATATTCTGTTTCTTAGCACATGTAATGCTAAATCAATATTTTTTACCTGTTGTGCTATTATGTAATTCAAATGCAATCACTGAGCAGTTACCTCTTTCCACTTTTCCTACATGAACTGGAAGACATAACAAAGTTCATGGTCATTTCTGTAACATTCTGTAGCAATGTTAGACTCAAGACACCTAATTGTACAAACACAGCCAGCAGCCAAATAAATCATTGAACAAAGAAACAGTGCAACACTGAGGAGGACAGTGGGAGAAAATCCCATGGCAAACCTGAACAGAGCTGAGCTAATCCACCAACAAATACAGTCTATCCAACAAATCTAACAAAATAACTCTGATGTTCAGTTTTTGGTGAGACTGCCAGAGAGTGTCGATTCAGCTCTGTATTCACTTGTGAGGCTGCAGTTTGTGGCGGAGTTGTACTGGACTGGATTTGGTGTTTGTTTTCTTTGTACAGGAGATGAAAGCAAAACCAGTTATTTGAAATGTACCAATAATATACCACAGCTGCTCCGTACAGTGTAGTTTACACTTTCCAGCACAAGGTGTGTACCTACAGCATAAGCCCAGTGTTTCTTTATACTTTGCATTACTGGCTTCTGTTAAAGTAATGGCTTTTTGTTATTTAGACACAGGTGTCCTTGTTAACTAGCAGCTTTATTCAAACATGACAGAACTATTAAAGATTTGTGTCTGATACTTGGTGTGCAAGGAACGGTAGCACATTTACTAAACCAATATACATGCTACTTTAGAATTTTACTCCCCTACACTTCATAAAATATACACTTTTTACTTCACTACATTTATCTGACAGCTTTAGTTAATTGTTACATTGCAAATGAATTCATATACAAAAGATTTTATAAAATATATTGTCTATTTATGGATAAAGTAGTTAAAATTTGCTTGGCCTCGACCAGCCAACAGTACCATGCTGCTTACTTAATAATGCAGTAAGAAATAATAATTCAATAATAATAATAAACTGCAAAAAGAGTTTCGAACATTAAGTACATTTAGCTTCCAGTACTTTCATAGTGTACAGTTTTGCGTGCTTGCTGCTTTTACTTGCTGACAGATTCGATCATTGTTGATGAGAGCAGTGAGGATGAACTAAACATTAAAGTTGCAGAAACACCAAAAGTATGAGTTTCCACAGAGCTGAGGAGTCATTTGGTAATAGACTGTGGATTCACTACCAGTGAGGGCATATTTCACAGTATACATAGCCAGTTGGTTAAAATAAAAAAAGATTAGAGCGGCTTTAAATTATGACTTATTTTTTATGAATTACTTACTGACATGCTGTATATTAAGTGTTTTGGTGGATATTCAGTAAGTCATCCATGCAGATGTCTGGGATGAAAATAAGAAATCTAATGAGGTAGTGCTGGTCTTGATTGTCATTGTGAGTATATTTAGTTCCCTTCCCCTTATAGATAGATCCAAGAAAGACTTTCATTTAATCCCCCCCTCCTTAACCATGTGCTGTTGTGGCCTTTGTGTTATAGTGACAGCATTCAGTTCAGATTTGTGCTGTGTTGGAAGTTAAACCTTAACGTTATAAGGTCCACTAACTGTATGATTCCCAGCTAGAGATATGCATATCTAAAAATGTATTTAAGTTTTTATTTTGAAAACTAGCCAGGCAGGATGATGGAAAACAGAAACACAAAAACTGAGCAAAGACTCTTAACGAACCACTTTTCAGCTGCGCGGTGGTGCAGTGGTTAGCACTGTCGCCTCACAGCAAGAAGGTTGTGGTTTCAAACCCCGGTTGCCCAGGCCTTTCTGTGTGCCTTCTGAGTTTGCATGTTGTCCACGTGGGTTCTCTCCAGGTGCTCCAGCTTCTTCCCACCATCCAAACACATGCAGGCTAGGTTAATTGGTGACTCTATGTCAGCTGGGATAGGCTCCAGCTCCCCCGCGACCCTGTACGCAGGATGGATGGAGTCATTATTGTTCTATATAATACAACTATACACACACTCCATACTTTCTTTGAATGCATTCAATTAAAATAACTTCTCACTGTCTCTTAACAGGCTCCTGTAGTGTGTCCTTAGCTCACCCACCTGACAGTATGTTACATCTCACCTTGACAGACACATTAGACAGGACTACTTCCACTGGCAAGTGAACCTGAAACCTGTCCTCTGAGACTTTATTCTTTTCCTCTCTTTCCTCACTTCTATTTTTTATTCCATAGAGCCTCACTAAGATCAAACTGTCCTTTTCAAAGGGCCTGAACAAAAAAGAGAGGTTCCTATTGACAAAGGTATGCATAATAACAAATCTAAAGTCATTTTTTCACATTAAGTCTAGTGTACCTGACGTGTTGTTTTACATGCTTCCCCGGGGCACATTATGTGTAGACGTGGCAGTTACACTGATGACACATACTAGTTGGACCCATTGATCCACAGGATTGTCTGTGTTAGGTCTAAAAATATTCTTCAACAAGCAGAATCCGTGTTCTTGGGTCTTGGCACTAGACCAATACTCCTGACTGAATACAGAATCTACACCCTGTGAGACCAAATCAAGCCCATTTCAAAAATCTTGCTGCTTTTTTTGATAGCATACCGTGAAGCTTATTCAGTCACAGTCAGTGAAATATTTCAGTTTATATGTAATAAATCTAAAATTTATGAAAGATGTCTTGTTTATTTCAACAGCCTCTTAACAAGAAATCTATTGAATGACTACAGAGTACACAGAACTCAGCTGCCAGAACCAAGCCAGGTATACACATCAAAATATTTTAGTCTGCACCTAGTATGTCTTAGAATTATTTTTAAGATCTCATTACTAACTTTCAGAATGGTTGTGACCTTGCTCCGTGCTGTTCTAGAGTCTTGGCTGGGGACAGGGGCTTAGTAGTCAGGGTCCCAAATCCATCGCAAGAACAGTTTTTTCCTATTGTACACACAGGTCCTCCTCTGGAGGACCAACAATACTTGGTATTTTGTTAAAAAATCTCCTTCACAAATACGGCATGTCAGCACCACAACATTTACGCTATACTGCACAATAAGTGTCCTTTGTTCAACATTTTCTCTTTTTAAAGGAAACTGTTTTGACCTTTCTTTGCAGTTTTATAGTCAGGATGCAGGAAGGAAACATGGGGAGAGGGATGATGGCAGTATTGGGTGGCAGTAGCTCAGTCCGTAAGGACTTGGTTGGAAACGGAGGGTAGCTGGAGATGGATTTGGAATGATGGATTTGTTGTCTTTTCCACAGGTAATGACTGTCGTGGGGAATCCCTCTCTTCCCTCTCTCTCTCTGTCATGTTGTGACCACTCCTTAGCACAGAGATGGGCCCAACGTTCAACCTTGATTTGAACAATACAGACGGGATTACTGGGTGGCTGAGAGCAGCCTGACTCAGCTCAATCCCCATGTGAGTGAGCTTGGCTGGACTCATAACGCTAAAGTGCTGTCATGTGCGTTTCTAAGTCTGAGGTAAGGTTTTATTATTTCATCAATATTTAATGATACAAATGCTCTCAAAAGACCACACTGTCATTCTCCAGAGGCTTAGCTGGATGTGCAGACATTTGAAGCTGAGAGTTAAAGAAAGAGCATGAGCTGTGGAATTTAAGGTTTGTTTTGGGTTAGATGGCTAGTTTCTTTGCTGTAAAACAACACAGAGAAGAAAAAATAAAGCAAGCAGTTACTTAAAGGCAGGGTAGGTAAATTTGAGAGACTAGAAACTATAGCTTGTGAAAGTATCCAACGGTGAAACTCCCTTTAGGGCTCCTTCCAAAGCCACGCCCCCAAAACAAGTGAACACACATTGCCGACTCACCGGCCAGCTGGAGCACAAGCAGAGTGTGACGAGCGGAGAGGAGCGCAGAGCATAAGCTCACATCATGTCTGAATAACAGGTAAGAAAACAAGAAGGTCCGGCTGCCTACTGTAGCACCGCTCAATCCACGGCCCTCACTGACGCCACGCCCCCTAGTGACAGAGTCTGTAATGATTGGCTTTAGCCACTCTAACTTTCTGGATGGTCTGTTCTGCACATGCGCATACTTATTCCTGCCCAACTGGTACCACGCATGTGTAAACATTGCAGTTGACAGAAGCCTGTGATTTAAAAAATATGTTTTTTAACAACAAAGTATTATGCAAATACACTATAGCAGGTAGTCATGGCATTAGCATTAGCTTAAATTAAAAAATTAGTGTCTTGCTCAATTTGTTCTTGTTTCCACAGGTTAAATGTTGAAGTGATCGGGGAAAGTAAAATAAGCAATATACTATTGAAATGAAAATGTTAAAATAGTTTTTCTGCCAGTAATACTACATAAATATCACACGGTCACAAATATCTGGAAACATTTTTAATCCCAATTATCCATTTCCATTATCCAATTAAAACATTATCAACAGTTATCAACAGTTAACAGTCTCATTCTATGTTGTCATAGTAAGACAGCAACACAACCAGCACGACTGGTGCATCTGTTTGTTAAGGATGTATACAAACAGAATAAAAAACTACAATACCATAAAATAAGATAAAAAAACAGAACAATAAAAATTGGATCTTAACATTAAAAATGCTTATTTTTTAAAGATTATATTTAGATGAATAATTTAGCTGTAATTAATAACTTTTTTTAAAAAAAAACCAATGCATTGATACACATTTTGCCGTTACCATCAGTTACACCACACAAATGAGAATTTTGTGTTAGACTCATAACATGTTCCTTGGTACCGCATGTTAGAGCTTCCACTTGCATTGTTGTCTCTGAAGAGGACTGCCCCACAGAGCCAAGCACAGACCGGGGACCTGAGGCGAAGCGGATGAGGGCAGGTAGCCAAGGCTCGAGGAAGTACACAGCAGCATTAGTATAATCTCCCAGTGTTTCAAAGGCTCCTCCTTTTCCCCAGAGGCCCCTCCACCTCCTCTGGAGTCCCCAGAGCCTCCAGCACCACCACGAGAACCCCCAGAGACTCCTCCATCTCCACAGAAGCCCCTGACACTTCTTCAGAGCTCCCTTCATCTTCTCAGGAGGCCCCAGAGGTTCTTCCACCTCCACACGAGCACTCAGAGGCCCCTCCACCTCCTCTGGCGTCCCCAGAGTCCCGTTGAAAGGAGTGGCTTAGATCGTCTCAAGGATTATATTTACCGTGCCAAATGAATTAGGAAACAGGGACATTGCACAGTACCTTTTTTGTTTGCTTTGCACAATTAGATATTGTCATTTATATGAATTGCTCCTCCATCTCCTCAGGAGGCCCCAGAGGCCGCTCCATCTTCTAAGTACCCTCCACCCAGTTCCCTCTGTCTCCGCAGTCCCCAGAGCTCCCTTCATCTCCTCAGGAGGCCCCTACCTTTCCTGAAGAGGCCCTAGCCCTTCCTCAAGTACCTCCAAAGGAGCTCCCAGAGCCCCCAGCACCTCCACAGGTGCCCCTGCAGACTCCTCCATCCCCTCAGCAGCCCCAGAGGTTTCTCCATCTTTTCAGGATCTCCCAGCCCTTCCTCATGAGCCCTAAAGGCACGAGGGCCCATAGCTCACTTCATCTCCTCAGGAGGCCCCAACCCTTCCTCAAGAGGCAATAGCCCATCCTCAAGTACCTCCAAATGAGCTCTTATAAGAGATATCTTGACTTATTTTGAAGACAGTTCAGACTTTACACATCGTATTGCTGCTGTGGAGATGATTTACTATCTCACAATTACGTCTCTGACGTGATTACTAAATTTCAAAACCAAACTGATAGAAGGTAGGTTTAGCTATACAGTGTCAAACTAATGATTATACATAATAGGTAGCTTATATACCATAAACACAGATCCTTTAGCCAGCATTATTTATGTTCACTAATGTTGATGTGTCTTTCTCTTAACTACAAAAACATACAAATAAGCTTCAACACCACATTTGTTAAATGTCGTGTTCAAAGATATAACAAAGAGCCAATCATGAGTGTCTGTGTCATCATTTCTAAAGGCGTCTGTTTTAGCCCATTTTTACTAAAACGCCCCCCGGAGCTTCGAAACGGAAAACGGGGTTGGCAGCATTTTCAAACTTCTCCGTTTTAGTTCTTAGTTTTCGCCGTTGTAGTCTGGACGGGAGCTGCAAACATAGAAAACCTCTCCGTTTTATGGGGCCTTAATGTGCTAGCTTCAGCAAAACAGAAATCGAGAGCATTACTAAACAGAATGAAAGGTGTCAAAGTAATTGCAGGAAGAGAGGAAAGGATGGTGGTTTTATAGTAGTGCAGAGAGTTGATGAAATTAGATGTGCATAACTGCCTTATTATTACATTTATTGTATCTAAATACCTACAACTTTAATTAATAGCCGAGTCCCAAATAGCCGCCTATCTCCTTTACTGGCCTGGTGTGGGAACACATTTTGATAAATAAATGCCTGCCTCAAATAAACGCCTGGTCTGGTTTTTATAGAAGTTCTTTGAATGTATAAAGCCTCTTAAACCCCGTGGGATCGCCCGCTTTAGCTGCTTCTAATTTTCATAAAAACCAATCCAAGTCCTCTCATCCTGCACCATCTTGTTGTTTTCGATAGCTTGGTGCCTTCAAAATAAAAGTGCATAAGCCGTCTGTCCGAACTATATCAAATGAATGATCTGTATTTGATATTATTGGATAATTTTTACATAAGTATTATTCTGTTTGAAATAAGCAAACTGTTTGATAGTAATTTAAAGGCCTGTGCCATATGGACGCCTGTCCCAAAAGAAGGCAGGGTCAATTCAGTGATTTTAGCAAATAAAAGCCCAGGCTATTATTCAAAGTTATACATTACGCAATATACTTATAACTTATATACTTTTATACTTCTTATATGTTATAAGAAGTCCTGTTCATACAATATATCTAGTTGTACTGAGATAGTTTGACCTATCTCATTGCATTCTAAAGAATCTAACAGTATATTGTCGGAGAATTGTAGCTGTTATAGTTAGTTCTTCCTTAAAAAATGGAATTGACACTTACGGTGGGGGTCTAGGGGTACTCCCGCAGAATGTTTTGAGCATTAAACACTTAATTTTCTGCCTTTTTTGCATCAATTGTGGTGTAATTTTTTAATTCAGGCTATGTAAAGGGAAACACAAAACTAACTTGGCAGGAGACAATTCAAAATACAAAAACATAACAGAATATAATGCAGTAGGGCTACTTCTTTGTTTCTTTCATCATTTAGTCATCACTCTTTTGTTTCTTTGTTTGGGGAAGTAACCTTTAAATGTGCATTTGGCATCTATTCATCTCAGTGATACATTTTTTCAGTTATAAACGCCTGGACTTTCAGCAAATGCTCTGCTCTTGTTCTGTGCAAAAGTTGATGCACATTCAAAATGTATCTCAATTATAATCTGTGTTCTCTGACATGTCAGGGAAAAAGTTCTAATATCATTTATTGATAATTCATAATATTTTTTCTACCTGCCCTATTGCTGCACTGGAAGTAGGCTGTCCCCTTCAGACCATCTGACCCAAATAGAACCATCACATTGAACAGCGGCGTCGCATCAGCTTGGTGGAATTGATTCGCACCGAGTGGACGTTTTCAATTATACATTTGTTTGCCATGTTTACTGAAACTCGCGCTGTCGCTGGAACAACACAGACAGCGCTTCTCATTGGTTCCTGACAGAAAGACAGCAGCAGCAGTCAGAGCTGCACTGTCTCATTACTCAGTCCTATATTCTCAAAATACGGAACAAAATGCGCCCCTTATCAGTTCAATAAGAAACACGTCTTTTAGTTTCTAAATACGGGACGATTCCATATTTTAAGGGGCAGTTGGCAACCCTAGGCTGGATCGACATCAGATCTGCCAGCTCACAACTGCCACTCCAGGCTACTGCTTTCCTCCTTTACTGACTGGTATCGTAACTGGTCATTACAGAGCTTCACCTAGCTTAACTGTGATTTTACTTGGCTAAGCACAGGACTGTAAAATACACTGATGTGTTTGTCATAGAGCTTTTATTGTTGTGATCATCTAACGTGAGTAGGGATGAGCGAGTACAGCATTATCTGTATCTGTTAACCATATGAATTACTCGGACTGGGCGGGGCCTAACCCGGAAGTGTGTGGGATTTCACACGGAAGTGGCTCAGGTTGTCTTGAAATGGACGGGGCTTTAACCGGTATGTTATTTTAAGCATGCAATTGATATGGGTTGATCAGAAATTGTTATATTTATTGCTGATTAGAAAACTATTTACATGACAGCATCAGCACTGAGCTTCAGATCAATGGTTTTCATCACGATAACAAATGAACTATATACAGAACAAGTTTTGCAACAATGAATACAACACATGCGGTTGCAATTATGAAGTAACTTCAGGGTTAACCCTGGCACAAAGGTGGTTCACTTCTTACCGGGGTAGATCTCCATGGTAAATTATGCTGAACGGTTAACCTGCTACGAGCAGGTTATGTTTCAGAAAAGAGATTAACTCCATGACCATCACCATCTGTAGGAAATCCCACAGACTGTTTTAGCCAATAGGCTGCTTTCTGTTTGCAGCGTGATGTGGAGAAACTC
>JAPMOB010240769.1:932-28732 GCA_029875015.1 Lepomis gibbosus | reverse complement strand
CTATACTTAACATGGAGACAAAAGACTAAGGACTAGACAGACCAGAAATACACAGAACATGAACAAATGTACAGAACCAATAACTAAGATAAGAGACAAGACAGTTACTAAGAAGACTAAAGTGAACAAACCAGAATAACAAACAAGACTACAAAACTCTAAACCAAGACAATATCAAATAAACACAGGAAAAACAACAGCATACAACTCAAATCCTAACAGATTCTAATTTCACCACCACACTATATCAGCAAGTAATGGTTGAGTTGAAAATAGCACTGAAGTATTTGTGTGAACAGCTGGGACCTGGTTTTGCTGGTTGGGGACCTAGAAAACATTTTAAGCACTCCTGACCAAAACCAGGCTGTGCCACTTCAATGCTTTGAAGGCATATGAGGGTCACAAAGTTGCAGTTTGCTTTGCAGTGTTGTTGGCTGGCTAGTATGGAATGAATACCAAAAAACAGTGTGATCGTATTCGATACTTTCCCAATTCTTTGTCTTGAAGACTGTATCAATCAGGTTGGTCAAGCCAAGTATGTAACCAAGGTGGATCTCAGTAATGGTTATTTTCAAGTGCATTTTGGCTTTTGTAACTCACAATGGTCTGTACAAGTTTAGGGTCCTGACCTTTGGTATGAAAAATACACTAGCCACTTTTCAGCCCTAAAGTCCAAGCCATTGTAGATTCCCCTGTACCACAAACACAGCTAATATGATTCTTGGGAGTTTGTGGAATAATGCAATTATTAAGGACGAGGCCCTAGTTTTGGTTCTTGCGGTGAAGCATTTTGAAGTGTATGTGGCCAGCAGTTTTGTGATGCCGATGTTAGGGTGTTTCACTGGAGTCTTGTTGTACAACCGTATAACCTTGAGATCAAGCATATTGCAGGCAAGAAATATCATAGTCGATTCTTTATCCAGGGGTTGAGGATTTCTTTGGGTTGGATTCCAGCTAGCATCCCTTCGCTGCACGTCATCCCTTCTATCTAAAGACTGTGCCTTTGGTCTGAGAGACCTGGGTTCAATCCCATCCACCATTGTGTCCCTGGGCAAGACACTTAACTCCTAGTTGCTCCAGAGGTGCACAATATGTGCACAACACTCTGACATAAAAGCGTCAGGTAAATGTAATGTTTAAGGGTGAGAAAATGTCATGGCACACAATCTCCCTATTTGGTGTCCTGCATGGCTGTCAGGCTAGGAAGGATGTTCAACTTTCCTTTCACCCCCTATGAAGTTACTGTCAGTGTGTTTAATCTAAGTTAAGTTTGTCAGTAGAGTAGATCCTGGATCATCAGCCAGTACAAGCACAAAAGCCAGCCTCACCCAGTAGGCTACTAGCACAGACCCAGTCCAGACGTTTTTTGCTGGTCACAAAGACACAGATGAAACACGGCAGCCTTAACCAGTACAATTACAGTGTTTCTAAGGAGAATGGTAGTAGTTAGAGCACTGCGGTGTCAGGTGTGACTGTGCACCAATGGCAAATAGTTTACATGGCTCACAAGTCAGGTAGGAGGCCCCATAGCAGAATAGGCACGCCCCTGGTTTCTGTTCTAAAATGTTTACTGTAGATTTTTTCCTCAAGGCCTCTCTAGTCTTCTAATTGGACTTAGTGGAAAAATGGTATTTCTAATAGCTGGAGGCGCATTAGGTAAGGGTGTATGTTATGTATTTCCAACATTCAGGGTTGAAATCCTCATAAATGCATTCATCAATATTATATGATTGGGGCTATACATATTGATATAATGTCAGTTAGTCTTGCAAATAAGCTTAAGCAGGCTTTTTTTGCGTGCACTCATAACTGTTCTTAGCTTCAAACTTCAGTCCTCGTTTTTTTAAGGGTCTCTCTCTAATTAAGTTCTCCATTTGCAACAAGGAAAGTTGAAAGTTGAAGGCCTAGTGTTTGTGATTGATGCTTTCTAATCATACATTAATGATATCATTGAAAGTCAGGGTTGGGATTCATTTGTGTGTAACATTTTGAAATTTAAATGGATATTAACATTATTTTCAATGTATTTCCAAACTTGTAAATAACTAAATAACCCACCAAACAACCAAAATAACCTACCAAAGTATACTTAATTACTTTGTTTGGACACCCCTGCTTTTAAGCATAGCCAATGAACCAGTGGCTCTCACCATCACATCTAATCCCAATATTAAAGGAAAAAAATAAATTGAATTTGGCTTCAATAAACACAAGATACCTTTATAATGCATATTATCTCATATTATACATGACTGGCCCACTAAACTTGCATGTGACTATTAGAGTCAGATTAAAGGGCATCCTCATTTGAGATTTATATGTGACGTAGGGTATTTCCAGACGCATATTTAACAGATCCATTAAATATTTATGATGAAAACGTTAAATCTATCATATTTCCTTTCAAATAGCCCCTATGGTTTAAGCAGTTGGTAATTCAGGCTTGAAAGTAGTTTAGTGAAATATTCTTAAGTAAGCTGTGGAGCAAAACAAAAAGAGAAACATAAGGAAAAGATGGAGAGACGTACTACAGTTATCTTCAGTAGACAGACAATATTTTTCCAAGAATTTCTCAACATTCACTCTATTCCCTTTAATTTCCAAAACATTAAATTAAACAATAACAAACGAATAATTGAATTAAGCAATGACCACCCTCTGATAGTGCAGGCCTTCTAGGTTGATTGTTTAGCAGCTAATTATAACATATATTTACTCTACCGGCCGTATGAAGGTAGCAAAGGGGATGTCAGGAGATGTAATATAAAGAGCAACAAAGTGACTAACTTAACTTGACTTACACAACAAACTATTTAACCCAACCCAAAGTACAGTCCATTGGTAAGGTGTACTGAGTGACCAAAACAAGTAAACCCTGTAGTTTTAACACAAGCTGTGAATATCTGCAACCTGTTTTAGTCTCGCTGCTCTGCAGTCAACTAAATGTGCTGCTCTTTCAAGCTAACTGAACACAGGTGTCAACCCATAGACTCACAGTGAGCATAGTCACCATAGTCAGCAGAAGGACCTCAGATTCACAAACCAGTATTGTGACTTCATTGGATAGAAGCTATTAGAAAAGAAACTTTTTTAGCCAGGCCCTTTTGCGAAGGTTTATAAAGGGTTAATTAAAATTCACCACATCTAGTGGCACAGTTGTCAATACTCGTTTTAAATGTGCCCTACTGTGTCCTCTTGAAACCTTATTGTATGTCTTTTTACATCAACACCATCACATCTTAGTTTTTCGGTCTTCTCAAAAGCACATGAATACACCATAAGTTAGCTGTCAAATGCATTACCAAGAAAAGGAAGAGAGAGGTGAGTTTTCAAGTGTTTGTATAAAATGTATTACTTTTGTGGCTCCAAAGCTGGGCTCAGTCCAAAAATAAGGCCACCTTCCAGAACCACTGATGTGCTTTGGTAATTACCAAAGCGACGTAGCCACCGTGATGTCATCTATTGGTTTGTGGACTACCATTCTATAGCCTTGAGTTTGGCTTTTGGCTGTCATCATCTTGGTTATATGGAACCACATGTGATCGTATTAGGACAAGAGGGTGGCGCAACCTAGCTTAATAAGTAAGGTGCATCCATAATTTACATTAACTTTGATATTAATTAGGATGCTCATTTTGGCTAGCTAAAAACAATCATTAAAACAAAGCGTATTTACGATAAAAATGAACAGCTGGCACCTTTGAGTGTCTATAAATGAATGCTGAAGAAGAAATTTTTAGCCACCTAAAAGGTTCCAATTAACATTTATTAACTGAAAAGACAGACAGCACCCCAAAAAAATTTCACAACTAGTTAATAATATACACAGTGCAGTGGATACAATTCGTCTCTTGCAACTTGTCAGTCACAAAGTAGCCACACCCTAAAGCATACCCTGCTTTGTCTTCTCTTTTGCCCTGAAGGGAGACTATAATTTGTCAACATCATGCTGTATGGAAAAAGGAAGGAAGGAAGTAAAGTGTTTACTGAGGTAATATTTCAATAAGTAAGTCATTTTGTAGACTGTAATGCAATCAGGCTTCTTTTTACAACCAGCGGAGTCGCCCATTGCTGGCTATTAAAAAGAATACAGGTTTAAGACACTTCTGCATTAGAGGTTGACATTGGAGTGGATTTTCAGTCCTGTCCCTTCCCTTTCCCAATAAAAAAAAATCTGAAAATAGCTTTCATATTAGAAATGCATATTTATATACAAGAAACGGACCTATGGTTTTCATCCCGCCCGCTCCACATTTTTTTCTTGTTCTGTCCAAATACTGTGACGAACAGTGAAATTGACTCCCATCTTGCGACAATCCCACAGGAATCCCATGACCCACAGGATTCCCGAGAAAGCCAGCCTCTATACTGCAATGACTTCACTTTTCAGACCCGGAGGTAGCCACTTGCTTCAGGCCTGTTGAAGACTTTAAATGACAGAAATGATAATCCTGCTAATGTGCTTTGTCACATTTCATTCATCTTTCAGGATGTTTTTTCAGCCAAAAGTGTGTGTAATAGAACAAATACTCCGTGTAAAAGCTTAAATAATATGTCCACTATACCTGTGTGTAGTATACATTACATCCATTCATCCTTTTTTCTAATTTGTCCTTTTTCTTCACTGCTTTTCCCCTCTTAATTCCTTCATCCCTAGTCTTTTTTTCCTTCTTCTCCTGTCCACTTAAATCCCTCTAACTTGTTTCATTCTTTTTACTTTTTTGCTTTTTCCTCCCATTAATGCTCACATTCTCTCTCCTTTCTTTCCCTAACCCTGTCTGTCTGTTTTCTCCGTTATGCTGTGGTTCCAGTCTAAGCGGGAAATACTTAATCTCTGACCTGCTCAATAGTCATCACTAGCAGCCAGTTGCTATATCAATAATAAACTCTCTGGTGAACACTGCATGATAAATGGACCGTTTCAACTGTAGAGATGTGACAATTCAACCAAAAATGGGCTATCAAAAAATGACCGCAGACAGTGAGGAATTATTGGACTTCACCACTTCTCAAAACTTGTTAATCAGTTGACATAAATGTCTTTATATGCAACAAGTCCCTATAGTGCCTGTGAGCCCCCATTCAGAATTTACTGCATAATTTTACAGTATTACCAGTTTAAACATTTTAAGAGGCATTTAAGGGCAAACTTTCATTGTTGTTGTGTTCTGCAGAGGGAGCTACTGGACTTTACCAGTTCATCGCCTGAAAATAAGTACAGCCACAAAGTACATTTACTCACACTTCATCATAAAGAAGACAAAATATAAACCTAAAAGGGACACTCAAAATAACTGATGTAAAGATGTTGCAAATTGTGGCTGTGTCTCAATTTGCAACTATACAGCAGGGACATTTTGGAATTCAACAATTCACTGAATAAAATAAAACCATTACAGGTTAAAACTATTATATAGCAGCAAGCTATTAAATCTTCACTGTGTTACATTTTCAGCATGGAAAAGGGGTTCAAGAGAAGCCAACCTCCAACTACCTTTTTTCCCTCTTGTCTCAGTATAAAAAACTTTGACAAAGAAAATTGCTGCCTTGTAAGGTAAGAACCTTGAAACAGGCTTAAATGATCTTTGGATCATTATGACTGATGATTATTAGATAAGGAATTATGTCTCCAAAATGATTTCATGACCATTTATGGCTGCTTAATTTAATAGACATTCAGTATGTGTGCTGAAATATGTAAGACCAGAAAGGCTTATTGTTGACAAAAGATAATCAGCTCTTTTTCTCAATCTGAAATCACGTACATCCGCTGCTTTAGCTGGAGGGATTGATTTAGAGTTAGGGGATCAGCATGTATAAAGTAACTATTTGGTTGACATTTTTTCTAGTATTAGTTTTAATTACTATAATTCAGTTAACAGTAGTTTATATTTGTAGTGGTGCCATTCCTGCTGTGGACCAAAATTGCCCATCTATGCACAAGGGATTCACAGGAAAATGATGCATGCATATAATCCAGCACAGTATTATCTCACTGAAAACAACCTTACAGTTTACTGTTCGCTCTCTTTAGAGCTATATTGAATTAAGAACATCAAACTGCCACTCAGAATTAAGAACATCAAACTGCCACTCAGGAGATGATGGCTCATTACATAGGGGGCGAGGACCTCTAATGGGCCCTTATACATCGGGCACTTTTTTTCACACTTTTATTGTTACAAAGAACAGCGAGGGAAAGAAATACAGCAGACAGGCTGTGAGCTGCTTTTACACTTGTGGTTTGTTTCATTTAGTCGGGACCAGGGGGGAAAACTGTACATTGCTGCATTTTACTTCTGGTCCTGTTCCTGTCTGGAGTAAATGTGGTAGTGGTTTAGTCAACTAAACTAAAATAGAGAACAGTCTGACACTGGTGCCACACAGGAGGCGGAAGTTTAGTGCAGTGTCAATTCATAAACTAAATTTTAAAAC
This sequence comes from Lepomis gibbosus, assembly GCA_029875015.1. Lineage (NCBI taxonomy): Eukaryota > Metazoa > Chordata > Actinopteri > Centrarchiformes > Centrarchidae > Lepomis > Lepomis gibbosus. Next base: position 22,297 of record JAPMOB010240769.1, on the reverse strand, counting down.
TAAAACATTGACATTTTTCAAACAGAAACCATAGTTTGTTACAACATCTGTGTAAAGTAACATATTGAGTAACATATAAGAAAAAAGAGAACGAATTAGGTACAGTATAGTCACAATAGAGTCACAATATGTGGTCCCAAACATGATATGAAAAAAAAAAGAAAAATTAGTTCTCTAACACAGTCATGTAATACCAAGGAGACAAAACAAAGAGAAAAAAATTGTCAAAATAGAGGCAAGCAAATCTACTCATTATTATTATTATTATTAGACTTTATTGTCCACCTTAGTGGAAATTTGTCTTCAACTTCTCCGCATAGATATACAACTGTGACACCACAGTTACTTCAGTTTTATAAATAAGCCCAAAATTGAATCACTAGCTTGACTGACAAGTGATGAATCTGAAAGAAAGTTGACCACAGTGGTCTATTTTATCTGAGTAAAGGTGATTGAGTAAAGGGTGAGGAGGCAAAGATTGGTGACAACACTGTTCTGAAAAAGTGACAAATAGTAAAAATAAGTGTCACAGAGGTTAATGCCAATACAAACCTAAAATAGACTTTTAAACTTTAGTTAAACTGCTAATAAGAAAACAAAAGTAACATAACATTTCATAATGGGCTGTTATCATTTATTGCTAAATTTATATATTTTGCAGTATGTTCTTATGATAATATATTTTTTATTTACTCTGAAGGACTGTAAATGAGGACTGACAGGAGGATAGTTGGATAATCAGATTAACAGAATGACAGATTCCTGCAAACAGGCAGAAATTAAAAATCTGTAATCCTGTGGTGAGGACATCTAGGTAGTGGACCAGTGAAGCTATAGAGGACCTTCAGGCGTGCTTGGACAGTACTGACTGTGATGTTTTCAGGAATGTTACCAACAGGATGAGTTTACGGAGGCTGGGACATCCTACATCAGCTTCTGTGAGGACAGCTGTATACCATCACGCACCAGGGTGAGTTGTAACAATGACAAACCCTGGTTCCCAGCTAAACTCAGACAGCTAAGGCTGGAAAAGGAAGAGGCATTTATGAGTGGCCAGGTTTAAGGAGTCAAAGTACAGGTTTAGCAAGGTGGTGTGAGATGCTTAATGGCTTAGAGAAAATCCAGCACTTGTTCTCTGCAAATGACTGCTTCTGGCTGGAAAGGCTTCTGGCAGATCACCAGGTACGAACCTAAAGCCCCTTACTACATGAACGAATTTTGACTCGCCAACAGGTTGAACCAGTTTTGCTGTCACTTTGAAAGACAATGGGACAGACCTGACACCAGGGGCGGACTGGCCATCTGTGTGATCTGGAGAATCACAGAACGGCCGGTACTCCAGGACGGCCGGCGGGCCGGCCCACCACCTGCCACACACGCAGTCATCGCCTGTTTTTTCCCCCACTAATCTGTTTCACACTCCAGTACTGTAGGTGGCAGCAATGCAAAAAATGGAAAAAAGGGTGGGGCTGAGAAGGCGAGAGGAAAAAAATTGCGGAATTTAGATACTGAAGCCGCTAAATGTCGCAAACTAACTGAAATATTTAGCAGCGTTGAGTTTCCATGCGCCGATTGCTTTGGGCCGGGGCTAGTCAAAGTCCAGGGCCGTTTTTTAGTCCCAGTCCGTCCCTGCCTGACACCATTCCTTGTCACACCACTGATTGGCCAAAGTCCACCATCTCATCCTCTCCCTCCCCAAAGGGGGATAGCTCCACCTCCTCCCCATCTCTTACCATCCTGGAGAGGGATGTATACAGACTGTTCAGGATGCAGAATCCCACAAAGTATCTGGGCCAGACTCTGTCTCCCCATCCACCTTGAAGATGACCTGCATGATCTGCATGAACTCATGATCTGAAGATCTGCGCCAATCAGCTGTCGCCGGTTTTCATGAACATCATTAACACCTCACTGGAGACATACCATGTGCCAGCCTGCTTCAAAGCCTCCACCATCATCCCTGTCCCCAAAAAAACAAGGACCACAGCACTAAAGGACTACAGACCCGTCGCCCTGACATCTGTGGTTATGAAGTCCTTTGAGTGACTTGTGTTATCCCACCTAAAAGCCATCACAGGCCCACTCCTGGACCCCCTGCAGTTTGTCTACAGAGCCAACAGGTCTGTAGATGATGCAGTAAACATGGCCCTTCGCGTCATCCTCCAGCACCTGGACTCCCCAGGAACCTACGGCCGGATCCTACTTCCTACACTGACTCTCATGCCCCCCTCCCCAAACACACACACACGTTCACACTCACACATACACCTGACCCACCACTTTACAATAACGCTCAACGGTGCATTATGCTCATATTGTGAATGTTTGCACATACTTGTTAATTATCCCGTATATTTTTCACTCTTTTTTCCCATTAGTGTTATAGTAGTAATTTTTGTATACTTGGACATTTTTGATCTCTTTACTTTTTATATATTTCTATTTCTATTTATTTTCATGTGTACTGTAAGCACCAATTTATATAGAGGCAAATTCTTATATATATATATATAAATGTACTTGGCAATAAACCTCATTCTGATACTGATTCTGATTCTGATTCATCTTGGCCTCTCTTACATCATCAGTGAAGTTAATAAAGCCTGAAATGCTCCACCCAACCAGTCATTCACTCCATTGATCACATTTATTTATCACTTTACATCCTTCTAGTCCAGTTCAGGCATTGTCTTTGATCTTGACAAAATGGACATATGGACAATTGGGCTTTGTGTCATTTGAAGGTTCAATATGCACTATAATATTCATAATTTTTCAAAAAGGAAATATTAATCTTAAAGCTAAAGCAAGCTAAACCATACTCAGAATTTCAACACAACAACTAAACATACTGCAAACCATACAAGGTACTGTGTGTTAAAAGATGGATTCCCAGAAACCAAATAAAATGGATAAGATAAATATAAAAGATTTCCTAAAATGAATTCAAACCATTTGCTATTAGGAGACACATATAAATGCCTGAAAAAATAGATCAATCACGTTAGATTATAGAGCCAACAGAAATCTTTGCCTGTGTCTGTGCACACTGCTGGTCTTAATGGGGCTTGAAATGGGCTCAGGTACAACCAATTACACTAACTGATTAAATTAACTTGTGATTTTGCAGAGTGATTAGATAGATATTTTGATCTCACAGACTGGCATTTAAGACATGACTTGTAATCTTAATGTAAACATAGGACCTAAACCCATAACTGAGATGGCAGGGTGGAACAATGGCAATGACACCTGGAAGATGACAATGTGACTGTGCATGTATGAAAAGAACACCAGATCTATGTAATGCAGTATGCTCCAGTAATTCTACTAAAATTGTCAACGTGAAAGTTGACCCTACTGTCAAACTTGTACATCCAAACATTGCTGCTATTTCATTGTTAATAGGGCTGCTGTCTTGGCTGAAATTGACAGTTTGCTGAAGGCAGTTGTCGTAGAGTTATTATGTCTTCCCAGGTTTCCGGTACAGTGGTTACATAAGAGAAAGCAGGTGGAAAACAGATGCTGACCTCTGTTAACCAAAAAGTGATCACACACTGCTACCCACATGGTGGGTGGTCTGGATGGGAACTTGTTTGTTCTACAACTAACTAATCTAGCAGATGCATCTAACCTGCTGCCCTTATGTGAAGATATAGGACCCCCGATAGCACTGATCACACATGGTGGTCTATTTGTGATTGTGTAGGACTTCTTATTGTGCCACTGCTGCAGAGCATGATCAGAACTTTCACGCTGTTTTTGCAGAAAGAGGCCATGCTCACACACAATAAATGTCACTCCATGCAGCCCAGGCTCATGCTTTGGGTGAAGCATTTGCTCAAGTATATGTTATCATGTGACATATGTTATATTTTGTCAATAAAAATTGCTTTATGCTTAAATTCTATTTCTGTTACCGTTCTCTTTAACTTTCAGTTTTCAGGATTTAGCATTTTCAAAATATAACTGAAAAAATTGGAAAGCCACTGACATAGATAGAGAAAGGTGCTTTGCACCAGGGGCGGCTCGGTAATCTGGCATACCGGGCAAATGCCTGGTGGGCTGACAAACCCACAATGTAAATTATTTATTTATTTATTTATAATATGTTTTTTCAAAAATGGGCCAAAGATTGGCCCATAGAGCATAGACAGCGGCCCATTGGGTAATTTTCTATACTGACATTGGGCTGGCCCAATCACATCTCACACCATGGCCACCTCTGATCACCATGGACTCTATAAATGAGTAAATGAGTGCAAATTAGTACACTGATTCACTTGCACTGGTACACTTATACACGTCACATACCACTGATTTGGGGGAATATTACAGAGATTATATATGGAAGGATGATGTATTGGAGAGGGATGACTTTGTCTCTGTCCAGCCCTGCTTTGCACAACCACACAGCTGCATGGAAAGGAAGGCATGGAATTCAGAACTGTGCCTGCTACAGAATTTTTGCTGAAATGGGATGAGAAGTCCTAACAGTTTCTCATATAGCAGTGGGGGGCAAAGAGCTGGCAGTCACTGGCTGATTGGATCGTGTTTTTGTTCATTGGTAAGAGAGTGATAGACTAAGACCCCAATCTCTTAAAACATTTGTCCTTCTGTCCGTGTTGTTTGGCAGGGAAGAAAATAATAGGAGCATGTTCCAAACCCATTCCTTTCCTTTCACTTTCTCTGCTTTCACATTCTATTTTTAAGTGTTTTTAGGTAACAGTGAAAATATTCCATAGTTCCTGTATGACATGACTGAAAACATATACAATATAAAAGAGACTTGTAAGCAAGGTTTCTACAAATATGCAAAACATATTTTGACTCTGAATTCACAATGACTTTGTTAACTTGAATACATCTGCCTGCAGGTGTAGGTGAGAGTGAGCATTGCCTACTTTATTTATGTTAACAATGCTCAATAATACAATGACAGAACCCTTAAAAGACACAGTACAGTTTAAACAACTGTGTAAATGAAACATTACATAGACAAAAGTATAAGTAAGTTAAGGGCATGAAATAAGAGGCCTGAAGCCATACTCTCTTATCTGTGTGACAGCAATCTAATGCTCTGTGGACCCTGGGGATCAGGGTATTTGTCCCTTGTGCACCAGACACAGCATTACAGCTCTCTCTGCTTTCTCATGCTGACTGAATATGAATTGGCAGCAGAGCACAGAGCCTGAACTGTAGCAGCCTGTAGGTCAGCAAGGGCATATAGATGCTGTGCAATACACAACACCCCATCATTGAGAATGTGCAAGGGCATGCATGTTTCTGATAGAATTTTAACAGGGGATAGATCTGAGACACCTCAAAACAACCCAAAATAACACAGGCAGACCAACCAAACGTATGTTGTCTGATAGAATTCAACCTGTCACCCACCCATCAAGTTTCTTATAGCCAGTCAGCTCAAGAAATCTGTGAGCAGCAACATAGAGATAGAGTGGAAGGTTGTTGTGCTTCTCAATTTCTTGCTTATATACTATATACTAACTATATACTACTATACATACATACTATAAATCTATCTGTTTTCCCTGATAAGCTGAAATTATATTTTATTATTACCCTCATGAACATTCAGGTGACAATTCGGAATGGAATGTAACGGTCTCATTCTATATTGCTATGTGTGTAGATGAACTTTTCATTTAATATCATCCCTGCTGAGACATGATTTATTCTTCACTCCTCTTTTGTGTCTTTTATTAGGAGAAGTACCTCTTTAAAGGTGCATGTAGCACTTATACACGTCAATGATAAATTAATGTTAATTCATCTAGGCTTTACAGCCCTTTAATAGCTTCGGTGTTTCAGCAAGTTTTCTGCTCAACTACAACTAACTGAAAACACTTCTGATAAGGGATACATTTTATAAATCTGATAACTTCACCACCTCCCATGAAGTGTAGCCTACTCCCACTTCAGTGGGAAGCATTCTGAGGTAGTGAGACAGTTTCAAACAGAGCAAATGCAGAGACAGTGGTGAAAACAGCTACTGTACGGAGGAACAACGCCACATTGGAGTCCAAACTTTTTTTCATGTCTAAATAACTGGAGACTTCCACGAAATACTAAAATGTGCATATATAACTAGCAAGATAATTCTATAATGACTTAATTCTCAAATCTTAGATTATTATCATTTTGTTTAGTGGCCCTAACACTCATAGTTGACAGACTAAATTCACATAACATAAGCCTTTTGGCTTATGTTATTCTCTTATTTCTTGCTAATTTGTGGCTGACTGTTAACCGCTGTTGTATCAAATACATTGACTACACACTTATGGTTATAAATTCAGAAAAAAAAAGAAAAGTCCATTTTCCAGGACACTGTATTTTAAAGGTAATTCTGTAAAAAAACAAATAACTTTCCAGATCTTTATTTTTAGAACCATAAACAATCAATGTACATGCACATGTGGAATAGTTGTTAAGACACTAACAGCATACAGACAGTAGGCCATTAAGGTCAAAGAACTATAAGAACACTAAAGAAACCTTTCTACTGACTCTGAAAAACACCAAAAGAAAGATGCCCAGGGTCCCAGGTCATCCGTGTGAATTTGCCTTAGGCATGCTGCAAGGAGGCATGAGGACTGCCAATGTTGCCAGGGCAATAATTTGCAATGTCTGTACTGTGCCATGCCTAAGAAGTCACTACAGGGACACAGGAAGAACAGATGATAGTTCTCGCAGTGGCAAACCACATTTAACAACACCTGCACCGGACCACGGGGCCACACCAGAGACTGATTGTTACTTTTGATTTTGGCCCCTCCTTTGTTCGAGGACACATTTTTCCATTTCAATTACTTCCATGTCTGAGAAAATTTGTTCAGATTATGCCTTAGTTGTTGAATCTTTTTATGTAATATAAAAACACGTTTGTTGAAAATAAAAGCAGTTGAAAGTGAGAGGACGTTTCTTTTTTTGCTGAGTATGGTAGCGTTAGTTGTTTTTAGTTTATTGCTATGGGGTGAATCTTTTGGATCTGAAAAAAGACATATGTTTGGGAGTCAGCTTTTGTGTGTGTTGATGGACAATATATAGAAATGAAAGTGAGACATTTATGCATTCATATATTTAATAAACAACAATTTGCCCATTACCTGTATTGTATTTTTTGCCCTTCTTTATCATGTCCAAATATTCTGGAACCGATTGTATCATTATGTTCAAACCTCAACCAATCGTGTCTCTTCTCATGTCTCATTGAGCCAGGTTGAGCTAGCATCCCCAAAGGTAAAGCTTGTCAGGGAGAGAGAAGAGAGCAAGGAGCAGGAGGACATTGATTACCTGCCCTGAGCCTTCTATGTTACAGATATTTTTAGACCACCACCCACTACAGAATTCCAGAAATCCAGTAGTGCAGATGGTATTCACCTATAAAGGTGGCTCCAGCAGGAAGTGGCTCACATATTGCGAGGGATGTCATACATTGTTTTGTAGGTTTGGCATTTAGAAAGAGGATTGACACCAGCATAATAATTATTGGGACGTAAGATTGGAGGCATGTACACTAGCACTTGCCGTTCAGTCTACTGAATGACATAGCTGTGTTCATCAGGGAGTCCTGTCAGAGGATCAATCTGTGGGAGAATCAAACCCAGGACAAAGGCCACAGACGCCTCTCTTTAATTAGACAGACACAGCTGTGGGCTTAGCACAATGCTCCCAAAAAAGTGTTTGGACAGTTTGGTAGGAAGGCCTCTTCATCGATGCAGTGCTCACAGAGCCATAGAAGAGCGGGCAAAAGAAAAGCCAACTATACATCTCAAAGCATGAGGCTTCAAAGAGGCCCTCCTGAAATATGAAACAGTACAGATATTCCTGAGAGGATTTGACCAAATCATTCTACTGTCCAAGTACCTCCTGACAGAAGTGATGGACATCCTCTCTGCCCATAGAATGATGATTGCCACAAGAGAGAGCCTCAAAAAGCATCAGCAGGGGTCTCACAACTATGCAGGCAGACGCTGCAGACGCATTTGTCAAATGGACAAATGAAAACATTGGGGGAGGAAGGAACAGACATTGAAGTGGAGGCTGTACTGCCTCATATAAGAACAAAGAAGAAAAAACGCAGGGCCGGTGAGATAGCTTTAAAGCTAAAAACGCAGGGCCAGTGAGATAGCTTTAAAGCTATCTCACTGGCCCTGCGTTTTTTCTTCTTTGTTGCTTTAGATGCTGAGAGAGCAAATGAGGTGAACGTACACAACACAATTCTGGACAAGGCTATTGAGGCCATCCACAGAAGATTTATTTCACGTGGCACTTTCTTTGCTGATTTGGCATGGCTGGACCCCAGGAACTTTCATTAGATTAGGACCGCTTCTCTTCCCAATAATGGACTCCAAGAACTCAGTAAATGTCTGATCAAATTTGACAATGGGGGTACAGTGGACAATTTACAGTCAGAACTGATGACAGGATGCCATCACTTGTTTGTTAAAGGACTCGTCAAAGTAATTCACCCGCATGCTTTTTTACTTGGTGGGTTTACAGTTTAATCAAAGCTACTTTGTCTGGAAAACATTGATCATCTGATCAATCATTAGCATGTCTACTTTCTCCTTCTCTCTCTCTCCCTCACACACGCACACACACACACACACGTGCGATGCTATCACTTGTTTTATAAAGAATTAATCAAAGTTCACCTGCATCCTATTTGACATGGTGAGTTTACTACTCTTATCTAGAAGACACTGATCATCTGATGAATCATTTATTATGTCTACTCTCTCTCTCTCTCTCTTCCTCCCTCACTGTCACACACAGGATGCCATCACTTGTTTCAGTCTTAAGTGTATTTAAGGAGTGGTTTTTATACATGTTCTATAAATATTCAGAGGAGTACGAAGATGGGTGGTGTGAGATCGATTGTAGTGGGGGGTGTGGGCCAAAAGTCCAACCCTGTCTATTAGGAACATTAATGTAAACCTCAAATTTTGTACTGTGTTACTAATTGAATCGTATGATCAATGAAAAATTAAAAGGTAGTTATGATTGTGTTGCTAGGGAAAAGGTCATAGGGCTACCAAAATCAATAAACAAACACAGCAACTTTTGAAAAGACAAATACTCTCTACTCTCTACTAAATACCAAAAACTAGATGTATAACTTACTACTTTTGCTCTTACTCTCCGTCTCTTGTTCACACCTATTATAATATTATCATTTTTACACAACAAGTTAAGTTAAGAAAAGTTAAGAAAAACTTCACTTGTTTATTCAGTGACAATGTAGAGCTGTGGCTAAAGGCTTGAATTACCTCACTTCTTCTGCCACTGGACTCCCAAGGCTTTGTGCTAGTGATATATGGCCTGACATCAGGTCAAAACAAGAAACACTACCTGTCAATTTCTTTTTGTCTATACACAGTGGACACCATTAGCCTTGGGCTAAAGGACGGAGACTGCTTAAGTCTACACTCTAAAAGATTTGTTCAACTGCCCAAAACTCACTTATACTTAGATACAAGGACTTTATAACATGAGCACTTGACTGTACTGCAATCATATAAATACAAACTAACTGTCAGTGTGAAGCCTTTAATGTTCAATTACTGTCAAGACTGTCAAACTACTTTATAAATTTGTAGTTTGAAATGTTTTTGCTGTTGAGATGCTGGTAAGAACTGTACGTTAAGTAGAAGATGAGAAGCGATGAAATGTATAAATAGGGATAACAGGGAAACGGCTCACACTTTCGGAAAGTCTTTCCTGGAAGAATTTCATGTTATTGCACTTATTTGTACCTAATGTGGGAAATAAGTGATGATGTTTTGGAAGTGCCGGTTAGTAGAAACGGTCACCGTGTCATAATGATCAAAGGGTCATTCTTTTCCAACAGACTTCGGCAGACACATAGAGGCAACAAAAAGTGGGCAGTGATGATACATCAAGGGTGATTGTGAAGAACAGTGGCAATACCTCAGGAAGAGGCCAGGGCTGTATCAACATAGTCATGAGGTCACTTCCTGTTGCTTCGTTCATTTGATGGCATTTAAGACAAGAGATTTTGACTATCAGGAGAGCATACCATATTCCGGTGTCTCTCCATGCTGCACATAGTAAATAACTTGATTCATCACATTTTCGACTGTAATCTTTCTTGAAAGAATTTTTTACTGTAACAAAAGTGACAGAAGTTGTTCTGTGGGCAATGAAAAAGAGAGCGTGAGAGAGAAGTTCAGACCTTGCTTACTTTCTCACTTGCACATACTGTCCCCGGCCTATCCCTGCATGAAATCGGTGTGAATGTCGGATTGTCCCTTTCTGACAGTTACAGAAAATTGCAGGTCTTACTCTTCTGATGCTGAAAAGGTGCGGGCTGAGGGTGTTTGAGCTGCTGTTCGACCATCTGACAATCACTTTAGTTGGGGCATACTGACACCTTTCTGAATCAATTCACGTGATAAAAATATCAGAAGATGTGTCGGAGCAGCCTGTTCATGAAGGCAAAGGATGCCACAAAATGTAGACAGTCTTCATATCAAAATGGCAGTCTTGCCCCTATTGTGCTTCTCCTCCTACTCTACTCTGGCAAGTCATCAAAATTTGAAAGCAGGCAAACAAAAACCCCTCATTGTTGGAAAATTGCATTTAATTGGTCTAACGAGCATCTGCACTTGGAGAGAGCTAGTGTATAATGTAATGGTAATAATCCTAAAAAGGGGCAACGGCATTCATATCTTTTGACTTCAATTGAAGTGGATCATAATCATGTAATTAAATGATAATTATAAGCTGTGTGTAGCTGGGCATGCCTCTACTTGCAGGTTTGAGGGTGTACAGCTGAAAACGGCAAGGTAACTTGAATGACCTGGATTAGGACCTTTTGTTCGTTGCTCCTTGCTAGGGCTGTGGATGTGGCGTGCACCACTGCTGGGCCATTAGTGCCCCCAGCCAGTTCAGCACCTCAGTGACTGCTTATTCCCATCCAAACTAAAGCAAGGGGAAGTGCTTTCTATCTAGAGTAATCATTCTGCCATGCATGGACCTGCTCTTGCTTCTTGTCAAAGCAGCAGAGGGGAGGGAGAGCAGTATGGAGCAAAGTATAAATGTGACTTTGGGAGTATGGATGGTCAAACAATCTTACCTCCTGTGGTTCACCTCCCTGGTCATAAAGTTTTGGCATCGATAATCTCAGTGACCTTTACTTTATTCATCCACGCAATGGTATCAACAAATGTAAATGTATAGCGCTAGCCTAGTCTTTTTGACCACTCAAAGCACTTTTACATTCACCATTCACTCACTGAGCCTAAGTGCTCAAACAGGAAACTAACATTCATACACTGGCATAACAGCTGGCAGGGTTCAGTGTCTTGCCCAAGGACACTTTGACACACAGCCTGAGGGAGCCGGGGATTGAGCCGCTGACCTCCTGATTAACGGCCAACCCGCTCTATCTCCTGAGCCACAGCCACCCCCCCAACAATTGCTGATTGATTATATTTGACAATGAACTTTGTCTGACATGTGGTGAGTTACGGCACCACGAGATTCTCCTTACAATCAGATAATTTCAGGTAAACTCTTGTCATACCTCTTGTTCACATGTCAAACTGTCTCACAACATCAACCTCTCTACTGCAGAATTAGATGTCAGATGCCACGTCAATTTCCGTGTAGTCACATCAACCTCTGTTTCCCTTCATTGGCTTCATGTCCCATATCGCTTAAGGCAGTTGTCTTTAGCTCTGACTTCAGATACTATTCCTTAAGTAGATTAATTCTTCTCAGCCTGACAAGATATTCTGTTATTTACTTGTGTAATTAGTTTAAAAATTGCCCTGGATAAGGAAGTTAAGTTGACCTAAATTATTCAAAACCTTGAGATGTTTTTGGTTTTCTCCCCAAATGCAGTTGGTGCTCCCTAATGGAGAAAAGCTTAGCTCATTAAGAAGGGAGCTTTCAATCTCCATGTCCTTCTTCCATTCTCCTCCTCTCAGTCTTTGCCCCTGACCTTTGATTTGGTTCCCCTCTCTGTCTTCATCTTCTTCACTTTCCTCTCCTTCTAATCGCTTGTTATTTCCTCGCCTCTCTTCACTCTCTGACTCTGCTCTATTCCCTGCTCTTATCAGATATTTACTACTGGTAGATATCTTTCTCTCTCAGGTTGGGATCAGTGTTTTCCCTCTTCTTAATTTATTCCCTGCTTATGTTTTATTTTGTCAGTTATTCAGGGATCTGGTAAATATTTGCACAGAGAGGCCTGCCGGTAATCAGCCAGTTGGCGTATCATCACTGTGTGTCAACTGGAGCAGGCCTGTGTGTGTATGTGTGTTTGTTTGGGACACTGTGAGAGTTTGCATTTTATGTGTATGTGTGTGTGTGTGTGTGTGTGTGTGTGTGTGTGTTTTTTGTGCAGGGGTTTTGGCTGAGGGTCAGGGACGAATTCAAGGTTCCAGAGGGAAAGAGAGAGAGATTCAGGATTCAACAGTGGCAGCAGACTGGTATCGATTCGGTTTGTCTTCCAGATAGAAAACAAACCGTGTGAGGAAAAAACAAATTGGAGCAAATAAATGTTTTTAATAAGAACAATGGTTTGGGCTGACCACAAGTAACAGAGAGTTCAAGAGGGGAGGAAAGCCGAGAGGGGAAAAATCAGACAGGGGAAAATCAGAAAGGGGATAGAGAACTACTATTAAGAAATGGCATGATTAAATAAACTCATGTACTGTTTGTTACAGCATCTCAAATCATTTTTGGAAATGTCCGTATCATGGCCATGGCTTGATGTACAAGCATTTTTAACTTGTCACGTAACGATATAATTGATGTTTAGAGGAAATCTGTCTTTCTAAATGTCCCATTTTAACATGCTTTTGTGTTACAGTGACATACTTATGGGACAGTGAGAATAGGACTGTAAACCGTACAGTGCAATACACATTCATTTGTCAATGGGAAGAGATATCTGTATTGTTTATATTCTAACCCTGTGAAGCCATCATAATGACCTACATTTTGCTGATTTAATGAGCACCAGAGGTGCGTGTTGGACTGGGTTTTTGTGCTCTAGCAGCTGCATGGCAACATCGGTTGCAGTGGCTATTTGTTTCAATACAAACACTAGTTTCAGATGCTTAAGATGAACGACCTATGTGTCTGTTTGTGCCCTGTGCAGGATTGCTATATCAGCCTGGTTATTGTATTCTACATAGGGTACATCGTGACTGTGTATTGTTATATATGAAGAATTCTACAGAATTTACATTGCAAATAAACCTGTTTTTACATATTGTACCATTATACTGTACTTCTAGGTACAGGTAATCTTTATCATAATGATAATGATGAATGAACACTTTTACCAAAGCTTAAATCAGTGAAAAAATGCAGTAAAGTAATTTAAGAAATAGTGCAGAATAAAAGGCCAGTGTTTTCTGAGGATAAAGATTCATATTTTCTCCATTAATATGCTGTATCCTAGAGTGGCCCTATACTTTGGGTATTCATTGGTGTTGCATTAGCCCCACACACAGTGTACCCAGAAGCCCCAATTACTCAAACACAGTGTTGGAGCGACTGGAAGTAGTGCTCTGAGTAGTGCAATGACTACAGCAGTACAATTTGTCAGGTATACATGAGATATTTAAACAGCATAGTGGTTATGGATGAATGCTGTTTGAAAAACTATCTGGACAGATTAAGTGTTTGTGTGTTTGTGGCGATTATGTGATTTTATGAAAAGAAAAAAATTTTTTTTTCAGCTGACTAAGATGGAAAACGTGGATGGAAAAATTCAAAAAAGGATGATGGAAACCTTTTTTTGGAATAAACCATGAAATTACAGTACCTGCTATGTTTCCCCTCCAATCAAACAGAAACCTCCAAAAAATAAGAACAAAAAGGGGTGTATGACTTAAAGGCACCCTTATAACATCCCAAAAGCAGCTGATCAGAGTGGGGTTGTTTCTGTAATGCATCCGGTAATACTGGTTCTTTACTAGTTGTGTAACATTCCCACATCCACTCAGGTATATTTGCATACCCTCAGCTGATGAAAACCTGCAAAGATTAATATTGTATTTTGTTCTTCTGTTGCATAAGCTAAAAACATAGCTAAAATATAGCTGCCCAACTTGCCAGCTAGCAAAATGTGTATTTTCATCCCATTTCAAACCCCACAGGTTTGGTCTACTCATCCAGAATGGCAGAGTATGTGCTTGAGTGCTTAATGCCTATAAAGTGTCATTAGAATAAAACCTGTGTAAGATTTAGCAGTGCTTTCAGAATTCATGTTTTGTGTGTATAATAACATAAAGTGTGTTTTCTTTAGAGGCGGACAAAGAGCAGAACCATTATTTATTATGTGCTTTGTCTGTACATGCGTTTGCATGTGTATACAAGGCTATAACAGGAGTTGTATGCCTGAATATCCCACAATACTTTAAAAGTACATATTTTCACAGCCTCACAGCAGAATTATACTTGTCAAGATTCTTTCTCTACACCAGTCCCTCACTTCTCACTCTGCTTACCCTTCCCTCCCACACTCCTCGTTCCTCATCTCGCTCTCTTTTTTTCCCTTTGTGTCTAATCAGAGTTATTCAATACAAAGGGGCCGAGACCTTGAATCAGTGCACAGAGAGCGGAGGGCCGATATCACCAAGCTTTGAGATACTAGAGTGTACTGTGTAGTGTGTGTGTGTGTGTGTGTGTGTGTGTGTGTAGAGTACTTGTGTGTGGAGTAATGTGAAGAAATAATGAGAAATGTAAAATGCTTTTTGTGTAACTTTATCATTGTGATATATCTTATATGATATATTATATTAGATGACTAATTCAGTTTCAGTAGCTACTCCTTGCAAGCATTACCCACCACATCTAACTGGTCTGTAACTAGTCCTTTGTTCCTTACCTATTTATACTGTACCCCAATTTGACTTTTGTGGTCACTTCTGACACACATTTGCTTCAACTTGATAAAAATAAAGTTGCATTTAATACTTTAAGACATTTAAGACATTTATAGGCATGTTGTGCAGAAACCTAGATAAAAAGTTCCACAGAATGGGATGCTCTCATATTGCATTGTTTTTGGACGCTGAAAGCATTGCTAGAATATCTATCAAGCCAGACAGTAGGAAAAATAATTATTTTTATTGCGCTGATTGAGATTTGTTTTTTAACTGTGACGATAACCATGAGGCCTAGCATGTTTACTTTTTGCAGACAAAATGACAGCTGTCGCCAACAGATTCTATCAGCTTTGTGGGAGGTGGGTGCTGGCAAGACTGATGGACACACTCCCTACTCCACTTGTTGACCGGAGTAGTAAACAACTCCTTGCTGCCATTTTTGCAGGCATTAAAACTATCATGGTTTCTCTTGTCTTGTTGTCGCCCAGATTGCGCCAACAAAGTTCCGTTTTTTCAACTTTCCAGTGTAGTCCCCCTGTGCATTCATAGTATAAGGTTTTTAAGGAAATTTGACAAATAACATTGCATCATCATACTCACTTTGCAGCAATTTGTTCTCTTGCAATAGATCTTTTTTTAATAAATTTATTAATGACTGCATGTTCTCTGAGTTTTCAGAGAACAGTTCAGATGAGTGAGTTGCAGTTACTGGAGGTTAAGTCTGCTGAACATAGGTGGAGATTTATTTTTTGCTCTTGTCAGACATTCCTGGGACCAGCAGCAATGCATTCAAAGTCCAGTAAGACTATTGTGGATGATTTTTCAGATAATATGTACATTTGTATAATAATTTACTACCTTATTCATTTTTAGGTGTTCTGGCTGGTGGAAACATTGATGGATAGAAGGGGATTGTTTGATATTAAAAATATGGTGTACATCAGGCCTACAACTTCAAGTCCAATCAAGTTTCTACAACTGCCCAAAGTCCTGCCAAAAGTCAGGTGTGCAGAATCACATTCAACCAATACAAATTCATGTGATTCAATTGTTTCTGCATTTGTAGGCAACCTAAAATAGAAATACAGAAATACAGACCAACAAGGACAAAGTCAGTCATTATAAAATAATCAGATCTGAACTGCTGAGGTATTCCTGTAAGAAATTGATCAATAATTTATTTATTGACTGACATTTACTGTTAAAGTTAAAGGGTAATTCAGCTTCAAAACAGGCTGCAATAGTAACATAATCCTTGGGGGAAACTGCATCCATCAAAATCAAAGTGCTTGTTTTTGCCACTGAAAGGTTCATATTGTTATTCTAAGTGTCTGACAATATAATGGAAACTTCCAGAGATAGACATTTTTGTTAAAGAGTAAGATGACTTTCTGACTGACTTTTCCACTGTCGTCTTTCTGCAGCAACTTACCTCAACTCACCAGAAAGTATTTTTAGGGGTGCAGTTGCCCCCAAGGGTTATGTTGCAGCCATTCCAGCCTGTTTCGTGGCTGCCGGATTGGGCAAGCTACTGAACCAATTTCTGTAACTATTAGTCATTAAGCCCCCAAAATAGGGCCCAGGTTTTTAAATACCAGGATGTTCATCTAGTGCTAGCTGTGCTTGACCATGGTATTTTATAACAGTATCATTATATAATGGACTTGTTAATCATTATCTTTCTTACATTTGATTTTAACATACTTTTCTCTCCATTTTCATCTCGTTCTCTCTCTCGACCATTTAGTTCACTTTCATGTGACTGGTTGCTCCATCAGATTATTCCCCGCAGTATGCACCAAGATTAACACACGCCTCAATACAGCACATACCTCCCACGCTAACCGTGCACACTCACACAAACATTTATTTGTTTATCTATCAATCTATCTCCCTCAGATTATTCTCCACGGTATATGCCAAAATTAACACAGACCTAAAATACATTCCACCCACGCTAACAACGCACATAGATGCAAACAAACAGGCAAACACTAGTTTTTGCGCACACACCAACAAACGTACACACATTTGTGTTGACACACTAAAATGAACCTTATCTGTGCGGCATTTGCTTGACAGCTCTGCAATAACAGAAATGGGAAAATTAAAATAAAATACATTAAACATTAAACCTTTAATGTAAGCTTTGAAACATGACAATTTGAACAACTGAAGACCTGCGGTAATGATAGTCATTACCGCAGCTATCTGGACAGGAATGACCAATGCCTGAGGAAGCTAGTCCAAGGCGAGATGGTGTATATTCTGATCCCACACATATTGCACTGGATTTGGAAACTGATGAAACATACTGTACAGTATCTTAAACTGTGTATTATATTGTGTGTGTTTTTGCTGTCTCACATCTTGCAGTACATTTTAAGCTTACACACTGAATTATCATACTTTACAAATCTCCATTGGGAGTTTTTCCCAGCTGTGTGGACTGACCTAGAAGCTACTGCTGTTACTGTAATGACACATTTATTTAATATTTGCATTTCCAGGATGGCAGGGTTGTAAATGTCCTCTGTCTGCTTCACGTTCAGACTAAATGCTGGCCATTACTGTACACTCATAGCTATAGTGCTTTCTCTATAGGGGTTAATTGCAAACACACATTCACACACAAGCAGGAAAATCGTCAGACACAGATACATGTAACCTCTGCCGTCGTGATGGGAATGTTGCCTAATGGAGGTTTCTTCACCATCATTACAGCTTTTATCCTGGTCCTGAGTTGTCAGTGTGGAAAAAATCTGCAGGTGTTGGATTTACAGATGTATCAGACAGTGAGAAGGCACCAGCTGCTATAAGGCCTGTGAAACGAGAGGGGCACTAACCCATGGAGCTGAACAGGTTGGAACTAAGAACAGTGGACTTCAAATAATCTCAGCAAGCAAGCAAGTTGGCAAACATAGGTAGGTGCTGACTGGGCAGCAAATGCTGTATTTAAATTTGTAGTATGCAGTGGAGAGTAGCTACAGCTTTGTGAGACCATTAGATGGGGGGACTACACAAAGCACCAAAAAGAAAAGGGAGAGAGCAACAGAGGACAAAAGGGGTGTATGTGTGTTGCCCAGACAAATATGGTGTGAAAAAATGTACTGTGCGTTATGGTACGTGTCTCCTGTCACGCTTTATCCTCCTAAACTGACTTGCTTCCTGTTTCTTATTGCCTGGGGCACCATGGCAACATGGTGACCATGAAATGATGGATGTTACTTTCTCTAGGTGTATCTATTTGTGTGTGTATGTGTGTGTTGGGGACATTTTTTTTTATTTTTTTTTTTTATTTAACCTTTATTTATCCAGGTAAACTGTTTGAGAACCACTTCTCTGTTTATGTGGTCCCATTATGGCAATTTGCCTTCCTTTTGGGGACAAAAAACATAAGTCCTCATAACGTAAGTCATTAAATATTAGAGTGAAGACTTGGATTAAGATTCAAGAGGTTAGTCAAATGCAATGTCCTCGGAAGTGATAAAAACATAACTGTGTGTGTAGGTGTGTGTGTGCGTGTAAGAAACAGAAAGACCAAAGGAACGGGAAAGCACGTGTTTGTGTGTCTGTGTGAGTGTTAGATGAAGAGTTTTTAGGGGATGTATTGAGACAGGTGCTGCCTCTGTCTTGTTCTCTTCCTCTTTCACACGTCCCCTCACAAGCTCTCTCTCTCTGTATCGTTCTGTTTGTTGGCAGGTAACTATGACAATGCCAAGAAACAGGCCTGAAATTGAAAATAGCACATCTACATCATCATTACCATCATACATGCAGCAAAAGCCTCACTTCCCCCTGAGACAGCGGTCTTGTTGCCCAGGAGGCAGCAAGGCTCTGTAATTTTTATCGTTCAGGAGGTTAATCAAATGCAACCACTCTCGAAACATGATGGTATTTTGAGCACCAGCCACAACATCTCAGTAATTAGATGTGACTTCTTTGAGTGCTTTATCAAGTGGAAAATATTGGTTAAAAAAGAATAATTTTCTTATGGGACTCAATTGGCTTACTGGGGAGCCTTTCACTGGTGAGCAGGGCAGGTAACTGTCAGTTTTCAATATGGTGTTCCTGTTAGTGATCTCTGCCCAGGCTGCAAATACATCTGTCTGGTAAGAATTAAATTCTGACTTAAGAGTTAGTAGATTTGGAGACCTGAAGTAGTAAATGACTATTATGACTGATGAGGACGTATCAGGACCATCCTGTTACCAACTCTTTACAACATAATACATATAATACCACAGTACAGATGAAGGTAACTCTAGAGAGGAATATATTGCATTGACTATATTTAGCATCCAAATCAGCTCAATGCTAACTAGAATGTGCAGTAGCTTTCATTTAAATTGATGACTGTATGTGCACAGCCTGGACTCTAACCGTCAATGTATAGATGGTATTTTATTGATTTAAGGCCATGCAATTTTGAGTCCAGAGTGGTGTAATCTAATACGGCCTATGCAAATTACTCACACTCTCTGTCACACACACACTCACATTCAACCAGAGATCAAAGTGGCCATGTAGCGCCTTGAGATTTTCTTTGAGAATTGTATTGCATTACTCTTGCCTGATTGACCAAACCGCTGTTGTGTCACCATGTGATGGTGACTGTCATTGTTACTTCTCTAATTCATCACCATCAGCCTTTCATCTGTTTCCATCTTGCTTTATGTTTTTTAGTAAATTCTACATCAGTGCCCATGCCGGTTCTTTTATCTATCCCTCAAAACTGCTGTATTTTAGCTCTTTTCTTCTTTCTCTGGTGTCACATGTAGCATTGGTAGGGTCAGCTCTGGAAGACAACCAGCAAAATGTACAGAGGTACATGGTGCATTTTTGTAGTAAGTATTAAGTCAATACAACTATAATTTTTGGATATATGTTATAAAGACCAGTCCTGAGGTGCATCACACACATGGGAATGGGGTGGTATCACAAGAATGTCGTCTAAATTCTAAGTGAGTGCAGTAAGGGCTAGTATCAGTGATTGGCAAGCAAATCATCTCCTCTCCACTTTAGGAACCATGACAAACTGACAGTTTGGTAATGGAGTGGAGAGTCCAGACCAGCTTCATCAGTGAACTAATATTCCTGCCCTGCAGTTGTAGCTTGTAACAAGTGCAAATATAAAGCAGCCAAATATAAACCAAGTACATGATTTTAAGCTGCACTCACCCTCTGGATATATTGAAAACAACTACCACATTTATCATTTATCATTATTCACTGTTGCATAAATTGACTATTGTCTTAATCATCCTGTTTAACATTCCACAAATACCTGTGTATATTTTGTTCCAAAAATTATAGTTGTTTTGTGCCCAACTGCAATAAAATGTATCCAACACAATTCTGTCTATGAACAGTCATGATTCTGCCCTGACACATCAAACTGTTAATTGTTGCCGCAGAACTCTGTTGCAATGCCTTAGTTGCTACTTGCCAGGCCTGATGGAAAGAAGGAGATGATACATGAAACTGTAGCATTCGACTAACCTGCTGCTTTAAGATGTGCTAGGAAACCAAGAGAAGATTGGCAGGATTTGGCAGTTCTGAGGACATTCAGTGATGTAGAGAGGTTAAACTTTTAATTGCCCTCGTATTTTTCGTGGAACTGTGTGTGTCCATTTCTTCCCTGGTTTCACCTCCCCTGATAATCAGCACTGCATAAACTGCGGAGAGTGCAGAATTAAAAACAACTGGTCTGATTTCAACAAGAGCACAAGAATTTATGTGCCTGCTACTGGTTGCATGAAATTTAACCATTAAAGGACCAATTAACTCACAGTAATTCTGGTATGCCTGACTGTGTGGAGTGCACTGCTGGCCTGCTCTGGCAGATGGCAGCAAACAGAGCAAAAAGCAGTCAATCTTCTCACCAAATTGCAGAGTGCTCCTGGATTGCAGGTGACAGATTCCCACTACACCTCCCTTCCCACTGTTCAGATGAAGTAAGGAAGAAAACCTGACTGTTTCACCTAGTGCACTGTGCTTGCACAAATATATGGTCCTCTGTTTTAACAATGTCAGTTGCCAAAGCTTTAAGCCCCCCATTGCCATCAGTCTATACTGGCCGATTAACCAACCTTAAGAGTAAGACATAGTGTGACATTGTTATGATAAAAGAGCTGAAGATTTTCTTTTCCCAATTCTTCTATCTATACAGACGATTTGGGAAAAGACAATCTGCACCTCTTTCAACAAGACAAAGATAGCAACAAGAAGACTTGTACATGTATTCCAATAATCATTAGATTCAATTAAGAGGGACATGAGGTTATAAAGACCAAGCAGTTGTGCCAATATCTCATATAAGTGCAACACAATTTTCATCAGCATCCACCTGGAAATCTTGAGAGAAATCAGTCTATTCATCCCCACAGGCAAGTAAACCTTTAATGTTGGGCATATTAATACTGTGCACATCATCACTATCACTACTCTCAGCAGAAGATACTAACT